>JAJOOH010009981.1:0-33030 GCA_029582605.1 Solanum gracilifrons | reverse complement strand
ATCTCACCCTCAACATGTTTATATATATATATATATATTTTATTTTTTTTTATTTTATTTTTTTTTAATTTTTTTTTGAACTCCTTTGGTGAAAATTTTCTCCGTCACTATTAAGCTAAGAAAACACTCACAACTTTAAAATCTTAGATTTACCATTGTTGATATACTCCTTGATTCCTCATTATAAAAGTGGTGCACATATATCTCTACAGTTACAAAAATGACTCACCTATGCCTTTATTGTTAAAGTGGTCACATATACCCTTACCATTACAAAGGTGAACAATAATAATTACACTCTCGTTAGAGGAAAATGGTATATATGAGCCATTTGTGTAACAATAGGAATATATATGAGCTACTTTCATAACGAGAGTATATCAAATCTAAATAACAAAATTGAAGTATATATTGTAATCTACAATTAACACCCTCTACTAACATTAGCAGTAGTACTAACCTGCCACTTCATTGTAATGATGCATACTAAATTATAATACTATATTAAATCTTTTTGTACCAAAAAAAAAAAACCATTTTCCCTTAATATAATATCATCTCTTGACACCCTAATACTAAAAAAAACAAAAACAAATGATGCATTTGGTAAAATGATGAGTTGTTTACCTAGAGGTCTAGAAAGTAATTTCCAGTCGGTACAATATTTTTGGCACACATGTGCTACAAATCCCAGATTCGTCATTAGAGCCAACATAATTATTTTAGGTTACAAGCTATCAATAAAAGAAAAAATAAAACATGAAGAAGGATGCTAATTATACTGTTGACGATAGTATTAGCTTATTAGGATAACGACGTAGGGTAGTTGAATACTTAGACATTTATAAGGGCTTAATTTGCTTTCCAGCAACACAATGGTGAATTAATTGTGTGAACATATTATTGTTCACACCATATTACACTTAGTCTTCTAGTTGAAACATTCAGCCATTCACCAAACATTGTCATCACTTCAACATAAAGAAAAACAAAAAAACTACATCAACATGTAGTGATGTTTAATTAATTGACCTAATCCACTTCAACTAGATTGATTTATAAATACAATTCTATGGTTTCATCTTTTGGAAAACTTGAATAAATTAGTCTTAGAAAAAAAAGCATTCAGAGTATGACCTAGTAATTCATGAAGAGATTGGATCATTAGCTAGTAATTTTTTCTTGTTTGTTAAAATCTTGATGGATAGAATTACTTGATACAAGTGATGGAGAGAGGTACTCCCTTCGTTTCTATTTACATGTCGTCTTTATTAAAAATAAATATTTTTTAATATTTGTTATTTTAGAAAATTAATATATAAATGCCATTATTTTTTCCTATTTTACCCTTGACAGTATGCATTTAATTAACATAGAAAACAAAGTAATTAGTTAATGTTCATTGGTCAAATTAAAATAAGGATACAATGGTAAAATTACCTAGTTTGTAAAGAGGACTGAAACCTAAAATAATGATAACTAAATAAGAATAGGGTTGGAAACTTGACTTCAAGAAAATACGTACTAAATAAGGATACAATTATAAAATCACCTAGTTTCTTAAGGGGCATGCAACCTAAAATAATAATAACTAAATAAGAACGGAGGATTGAAAACTTGACTTCAAGAAAACACTAAATAAGGATATAATAATAAAATCACCTAATTTCTTAAGGACCCTAAAACTTAAAATAACAGTAACTAGATAAAAATGGAGGGGTGATAGATATTTGTAAAAATCAGTCGAGATATGAATAAGTTGATTTGAATGTTATGATTATTAAAAAAAAGAAAAGGGATGACTTGTATTAGATCTCAATTTTCAGGTCAATCTCCACTAATTAATGGAAGATGTCAAGCTATACGACGTCGGCTTTGATTTTGACTTCCCCAATACGACGGTTTGGCTTTTTTTTGAATTGAAATCTTAAAAAGGAGCCAATGTTTTTCTATTAAAAAAATTGATAATGACAAATTTGGAATAGACATATAGTCTTGTTCTTGTTCCCAGTGGCTAGTGCTTAATATCTTTTTTTAAAAAAAATAAAATAATAAAGTTTAGTGCTTAATATCTACCGCTAGGATAAAAAAAATAAAAAAAATAAAACTAGTGGTGCTTTGATCCCTTCCGCATGACTTTGTTAATTATGAATTGAGTTACTACCTTGGTTGAATTAGATTGTTTTAGTTTTATTGAATATATATAAATTATTAATTTAAAATTTAATTATAATTTAAATAAATAATTTTTTTAATTTTATAAACTTCTCATCTTGATTTCGCTTATGCAGTTAACTATGTTATCATTATATGCATGTAACTTGTAACTAATAATGGACAAGTAGACGTGATTATTTCTTTCCCTTCTCAAATTCTACACATTTACTTAATTTGGGATTCTTTCTCTTTTGAGTTACTAGATTTTAGATTAACAATTCGTATATATTAAATGATGGTGTATTTTTTAAAAAATAATTGAATTATTAATGCATTATGTCATGAAATTCATATTACTCTCTTCGTCTCTGTTTACTAGTCAAATATTTTTTAATTTGATGTCCTTTTTTATTTGTCATTTTTAAAAAATTAAGGAAGGACAACTTGTTTTTCCTATTATATCCTAAATTTATTAACATTGAGTTAATGTCTTTGACATATGTAGTGAGTAAATATATTTTGGACCCTATTAATTAATAATGATGAAATGGTAAACTCACTATACAATTATTATTTTCTTAATAGGTGTGTCAAGTCAAAATTTAACAAGTAAAAATTGACGGAGGGAGTATATATTAAACCGCCACGGGCGCCACATCTACATATGCAATGAACTCATAAACTAGCGATCTTGCGTTTAAATTCAAATCAATTTATTCAAAATATTTTACTTTTAAGTACCTAAATTTCATTTTCGAAGTCTAGTTATGTGTCAAATTGAAATAAGTAGTATAAATTCACATTAAATTCCATGAACATGCAAGTTTTGCATATCATGAGGGTGCATGAACACCAAAGCAAAGCAAGTGAAAGTTACTAAGTATATCCAAACAATTCAAATCATAGATCATGTTTAATCAATAGGATATATTTCTTTCCCTTTAATAGGTACTGTAATAAAAATTTAATGTTTTTGTTCTTGATAGCTAACTATACAAAAACATTTAGTACGTACTATTTATTTTATATTTCCTCGTAAGAAAATACTATATTTGTAATATTGTAATTATGTTATGAAAAAATAAATTATCTTTGTAATAATCATATAATGCAATTACTGGACCGTATAATTACAATAAATTCACTTACAAAATGCCTTTCGAAGGAAATTAGTTTTGAATTAAATAATTTACTTAAGTAGGTTGTACGATTCCCAAAGATAATGAATATTGATAATCGCTGATTATCCGCATTGAAATCTATTATTGGTAGTATTATTTATTTCATGAGAATAATTAGGCGATTTTATAAGTAGTGTAGTTAATTATAGGTACAAGTAGATGGGCAGAAAAATATTGGAAACTAATATTTTCTTTGTTCCCACTTCCCATTTATATTTTAAATTCGATATTAAATTAAATTAATTTATATAAATTGAGACAGAAGAAGTAATACTTAATCTATAGACAATAATGAACTGCTCTTCCAAATGCCGTCTTCCTAGTTCCTTCTGCTTGAAGCATCATCAATGAAGACCAATAAAAAGCAAAACGCACAACCATATGTCAAAAGAAGGAAAGAAACAAAAGACAAGAAATCAGATTTTGACGTAAAAAGAATAGTCCAGTACTACTATGCTTTTATAATATTTTCTCATCAGAAATATTTGGTGATGACACAAATATGAACCATATTGTTATCAACAACTACAATAACAATACATCTGAAATATCTTGAGTTCGAGCTCTAAGTATGAAAAACATTCTCAATAGAAAGTTTTTCCTCGAATGAAATCTGAAATAATCAGGCTTTAATGCAGGTATCAAACATCGGATGTCTCTAATACAGATACCAAACATCAGATGTAAACATAGGTATATCCGGGATTTTTGAAGGATGAGTGCACTATTACGAAGAGATGCATCTAAGTCCTAGGATATAAATTAGACTGGTTGACCTTTAAGTTCTTAATACTAAAAAAATGACAAATATAAGATTTAAATTTCTATCCCCACTTAAAAATGTGCGCCAATCATCATCATCCTATTATGTGATATTTTGAAAAAAAAAAATATAACACTACTAAATATATATGATCTAGAAAGAGGAGCATGAATTCACGTAAAACCACGAAATCTCCTTTAGATACGCCCCTGGATGGAAAATTAAAAATATAAAAGACAACATATACAAACCATGTCATCACATATTTGAATAAATGACGTTCAAACAATTATTCAACTCAAATGGTTCTATTATCAATATTATGATAAATCAAAATCTAATAATAGGAACCATGTAAATTCTTTTCTATTCTTTATTCATGTTTTATGTACCAATATGTATCGAACTACTTTTCAAAATTTGAACGTAAAAGAAATAATACTTTATGGGCGATGTCTTAATAGTCGTACCCCAATACCTTTGAAATAAAAAAAAGATAGTAGTATAGTATATGGTTTAATATATTCAAAATTTAAAATGCAAGGTGAGATTTAGAGGCCGTCACGTTGGGGTTAATCATCGCATGACGCCACGTGGATAACTGGTAGTCGTGGATCCCACCGCTGACGTGGTAATTAAAAAAAAGGAGATTTATGGTAGAGGGTTTAGACTTTAGATAGGGGAGAAATATTAGGGAGCGATTAGTGTATATTGATAGAAAGAGAAAGTAAAAGAGAGGAGGAGCAGATTTTAGAGCGAGAAACAAGGCGCGGAGAGGCCGTCCGAAATCAAGCACGCCGAGAGAGAGAGAGAGAGGAGAGAGAGAGAGAAAACTCTTTGCCATTTTTCTTCTTTCCTTCTTCGTCTTCGTTTTCTCCCTTTCTTCTAGGGCACAAAATATTCCTACTGTTTTCATTCCCAGAAAATATACATAACATATTCAAAGCAGCAACAAGAAGAAGGAAGAACAAGCTAGATCACTATAATTACAAATTTATACACTAAACTAATCATTTTTACTTTTAATTTTGTTAATTAAATAGATCTTGCTGCTTTGAATCTCTTATTTTTAGTTCAATCAATTGATTGTTTATTATACCGATCACATTTTGTATGTGCGATTCCTGGAAATTATTGATTGAGCTAAGGAGATCTGTCTTACAAGGTTCCGGACCGGATCTGTGGGAGATATTTAATCTGCCGTTGGTAGCGTCTGATGATAGAGGTATTGCAGGTTTAAGAAATCCGTCGGGAAAACGATGAAATGGGCAACATTGCTTAAAGACTTCAAAGAAAAAGTCGGTCTCGCTGCTCAGTCTCCTTCTGCTGCATCATCTCCTTCATCTTCTGCTTCCTCACCTTTTCGTGATAGCAATGCTTCTTTTCCCATACAAGACTTCACCTACTTCCCTTCAAGGTTTGACATCATTTCTTCAAAATAAATAAATAATAATATTCCTCTGTATTTATTTTTTTTAGTTTTGTATTTGAGTTTCTGCTGCAATTCGTTATATCATTACTTTTAATATTTTTGCCTAGTTCTGATTTGCCGTGCAATCCATGTGCTGAATTGGAGTTGTTTTTCAATAAGCTTTGCTCAATCAGATGCTAAATTTCATATGCACTCTGTTGAAATGAGCTCGTTAATTTTAACCTGTCAATAATCAGAATTATTTCCCATAGAATTTCATTTATACTGAGGATGGTAACCGTCTTATCTTTATAGCCAAGCCTGACCAGTTCGGATTGAGGTTTAGTTTTTGTTAAATAGTAAGCTTGTTTCAGGTCCTCCAGCAAAGGGTTCCGAGTGCCAAATGAAGCTGCAGTTTGGAAGCTGACTGTCTAGTTTGTGGGTCATGTTTAACCCTTCGGGGTGGCCCAGTGGTTTGGGCTTGGGACTTGAGGTCTCAACTTTGAAACCCCTTGCCAGCGCAAGCAAGGGATTTGCCTGTTACCTCTCTTGTGTGGTTTGCGAGATATTGCATAGGAACGGAGTTTTTATCCCGTGCTCACCCAAAGGGTAGCGGCTACGAGTTTTCCTTGTCATAAAAAAAACCAAAAAGTTTGTGGGTCACGTTTTGCTTATCTTGTGCACTTTATCCTGCTTCCTATCCTTATGACACAAGTGCAATTCGATGAACGAGTTTCACTTGAATTTATTGATGAGTGATAAATGAGATCATACTACATTTTTTTTTCCTATCAAACTAACTACATCAAGTGCATGCAATTTGTGCACTCTTTAGTTCAATGATGTTCCCCCCATCCAAATTATGGAAATAATTGTTCTGTGGTTACTGATAAAGAAGGCCTAATGACCGTTGAACTCTTCTTGGATTTTGTTAGTTCTACGGTTTAGAAAGAGGCTACAAATCCTTTTTTTGTGAGCTTAACTAATCTATCCTTGTAAAGCTTGCATCTTCTTGATGCCTTGAAATGAATCTACTTACTTTAGCAAAAAAAAAAAGACTGTTGAGGAGTCAATATTTTAATGGTCCATATCTTCTCTTTTCTTTAGAAATCATTTAAATCTGCAAGAGTGTCATAAAATATTAGAAAACTGCTTACCGAGTGGAAATTAAGATGATATTGGTGTATGCTTTTTTTCTTCTCAAGTAAGGAAACAGTGTATGATTGATGATTTTACATGGAATTAGTTGTGCTGTTGGCTTTTAAGTTTTACCTCTGTTAACTGGAATACAAAAGATTTCCCCAAGAGCATTTTGTCACTGTTGCTTGCAAACTAATGGATACAAGTCTTAATTAACCAATAGGGAACCTATGTGGTAAGATTCCAGAGCTTGATGTAAAGACTAATGGAAAATTGAGAGGTATTGCCCTTACAACTTGAATCTGTAGGTGTCAATGGATTTCTATCTTCTTTATGTAGGTGATGGTGAATCAAATGATAGTAGGAACCTAGTGGATCTTTTTTTTTTTTTGAGAAAGGTAACATTTACTTCTATATATCCCACAGGTATACTACATCAAAGTGTAGTTCCCCTCCAAAAATTTATACTTACAACAGCCCTAAGATCTTTTAGATACAGCCAGTCAATAACATTAGAAACATCTTCAAAATTTCCTATTACTACTTGCTTACACCAAAAATAATAAAGACCTAGGCAGTTTATCTTTATCTTCTGAATATTGTTGTTCTTTCCTTCAAAACATCTTTGATTCCTTTCATTCCAAATTGTCCACCAAATGCATGCTAGGACAATCCTCCATCTCTCCTCCTTTTTTCCTGCATTTCCTTCACTATTCCAGCATTTTAGAACTTCTGTGATTCTCCCTGGTTTTGTCCACTTGATCTTCCTCTTGTGAATGAACATCTGCCATAATTGATCTGTTCATTTGCAGTGTAAAAAGAGATGGTTGACTGTCTCCACCTGTTCTTCGCATAAATAACATCTAGAGCAAATGTTGTGTTTCCTCTTGTTCAAGTTTTCGTGTGTCAAGACTTCCTCCTTTGCCAAAAGCCATGTGAAATAATTCACCTTGTATGGGATTTTTGTTCTCCAGATCATCCTCCAAGGCCATCCTGCTTGCTGCTCTTCAATAGGTCTCAATTCTCGATATGCAGATCTTACAGTGAACTCTCCCTTTCTCTCCCCTTTCCATATCAGTCTATCTTGTTCTTCTGTTAGATTGGTAGCCCTAGCCATTGTGTCATGAAATCTTGCTATGGATGTTATTTCCCAGTTATTTAAGTTTCTTCTCAGATGTAAATTCCACCCTTGTCCTGTCCATAAGTCTGCCACTGACGCTTCCTGTGCTTGACTTAGACTATGTAGCTCAGGGAATGCTTGTTTGAGTGTCTCCTGTCCGCACCAGATGTCATTCCAGAAGGCCACTTTTTCTCCATTACCAACCTTACATTTTGTTCTATCTTTGACCAGTAGCCATAAGTTCCTGATTGATCTCCATACACTACAATCATAAGGGCTGGTCACCCCCTCTGTCATCCACTTGTCCTCCATGCCATATTTTACTTTTATTACTTCCTTCCTTTCATAGAGATACTTCTGGTGAGGCAAATTTCCACAACCATTTCATCATCAAGCTCTTATTCTGCGTACTCAGATCTCTGATGTTGAGTCCACCCCCTCTCTTGCTAACTAGCAACTCCTCCCATTTGACCAAATGATACTTCTTCTTATCTTCACAGCCTTTCCATAGAAAGTTCCTCCTAATTGAATCTAACCTCTTGGTTACTTTGGCTGGTATAGGGAATATTGACATCATGTATAATGGCAAGGCATCCAGGACACTGTTAACTAGAGTTAGTCTGCCACCTGAGGATAGATATTGACACTTCCAGTTCACGAGCTTCCTTTCACACTTTTCAATTACACCACTCCATATTCCACTTGATTTGCTCTTAGCCCCAAAGGAGGAATTCCCAAGTAGGTTGTTGGTAGTTCACCTACTTTCCCTCCAAGCTTGTAAGCTAAGTCCTCAATATTTGGTACTGTGTTTATTGGATAAATGAAACTCTTGTTCCAGTTTATGTGCAAACCTGACACAACCTCAAAAATATTTAAAATGACTCTCAAAATTAGCATGTGCTCCTTTACAGCTCCACAAAATACTAAAGTGTCATCTGCATACTGTAGATGAGTGATCTCTAGATTGTTTCTTGTATTCTCCCCCACTTTGAAACCTCTGATCCAACCATTTGCTCTTGCAGTCTGGAATAGGTTGCTCAACCCCTCCATAGCCAAGATAAAAGAAAAGGAGATAAGGGGTCCCCTTGTCTCAAACCCCTGTTTGATGGGAAAAACCCACATGGGTTTCTGTTGATCAGAATAGAGAATTTCACTGAGCTTATGCAATGTCTGATCCACTTTAACCATCTTTGACCAAAACCCATCCTCTGCATCATCTTCATCAAAAAGTTCCAATTCAGGTGATCATATGCCTTCTGGATATCCAGCTTGCATAGGATCCCTGGTTGTTTATCCTTTTTCCTGGAATCAACACATTCATTGGCTATCAACATTGCATCCATGATCTGCCTGCTCTTGATAAAGGCCATTTGTTGCTTGTTCACAAGCTTGTGCATCACCTTCTTTAGTCTTTCAGCCAAAAGTTTTGCAATTATCTTGTAAACTCCCCCACTAAACTTATTGGTCTAAAGTCATTAAGTTCTACTGCCCCTATCTTCTTAGGTATCAACGTCACAAAAGTAGCATTTATACTCTTCTCAAACACTCCTTCCACATAGAAGTTTTGAACTGCTGCAACCAATTCTATTTTGATGGTATCCCAACACTGTCTAAAAAAATCCATTGAAAAGCCATCCGGGCCAGGGGCTTTGTCCTCCACACATGCTTTGATGCATTCTAGAATTTCCTGAACTTCAAAAGGGGCCATCAGTTGGTTGTTGTCATCTTCATCAATCATAGGACACTCCCTCATTTCCAATTCTGGCCTCCAATCCTCAATTTCAGAGTATAGTTAAATTATTGAACGTTATGGCCTGAAGTATGGTATGATTATATGGGTTATTTTTGGAGAACATTTGCTAAGTTTCAAGGGTTTTGTAGTAGAATGGTTCCGCACTCGTGTCTGTCCTTGAATAGTATTTTGTATATGAAGTAATAAATTGGACTTTTGTGGAGTGTTTGCCTGTTCCTAGTTGCACTACTGAGTGAAAAACTGGTATAATTTCTATCCCAGATAGTTTTGCAAATGACAAAGCACGTTAGTCCTGTACTCCTATATTACACCTATCTCCTTAGAGGTGAAATGATCTTTGCCATAACCATCTTGTCACTATACTGTTACACCAATGACTTCATCTCATGTGTTTAACCTGTTGTAAGTTACTTCAATCATGTGTACTTTTTTTCTTGAGATTGTACTATGATTTTTCAGGTTAACTTTAAGTGAATTTTCATATGACATGAGCTCTTGTTGAATAATGTTTAAGGAGTTTTAGATCTAACTTTCCATTACGTTTTTTTTGTTCTGTTATTTAAAACAGTGACAAACATGAACTGGAGTTGGATTTTAAGAGATATTGGGAAGAATTCCGCTCCTCAAGCTCGGAAAAGGTTATTTTTTATATATATATATGAAACAAAGTAATGCTTGCTCTATTCATCGAAGTTATTAATGGGTCATTTCTTTTCTTTGTTTCAGGAGAAGGAAAAGGCCTTAAATTTGACTGTTGATGTTTTCTGTAGATTAGTGAAGCAACAGGCAAATGTAGCACAGTTGATTACTATGTATGGAAATTGTAGTTATAGCTGTTTGTGCAATTTGTTTTTGACTTCCATTTTATACTCCATGCACCTGAATATGTACGGCTGTCAGCACCTCTTTCTCTCCCACACTGAAAAAAATAAATGAAAATTAAAGCTACCCATGGTTATGTTATTATTCAGTCTAACCCCGTCAAATGCACTGAGACACGGATGATGTTTTTATATGCTTTATTCTGTTGTCAGCTTATGGTTCTTAACCGGTACTTTGTTCCTTTTTACAGGTTAGTAGAGACACACATATTTTCCTTTGTTGTTGGAAGAGCTTTTGTAACAGATATTGAAAAGTTGAAACTTAGTAGCAAAATAAGATCTTTGGAAGTTGAAAGAGTGTTAAATTTTTTCTCTGAAGTTACCAAGGTTGTTTACTTTTCTGTTTATATCTGAAATTCTTGTTTCCTTCTGAGCCCATTCCTAGTTTGTGTTATTTATCTATGGGTGTTTGTTTTGATTATATTAAGCAGGATGGCATCTGGCCTGGTGCAAGTCTGTTGTATGCAATAGAGGTCCTTGTCTCTGGTGTATGTCCTCTACCCGCCTGACTTTATATTTTGATTACTCTCTTCGTTCATGCTAATGAATTTTCATAGTATTTAGACTTCAGGTAATTTGTTTCTTTAATTGTCACTGGCTCTTAAATATAGAAATAGACACACTTTTATCAAGGTAGTAAATTTGTTACTCAGTATTGCAGTCTAATTTAATCGTATATGAATTGTGTTACTCGGACTCTTCAAAATCCTTCCGCACCCATGTCGACACGACATGGGTGTGGGTGTGAGATCCACACTCGATTTGGTCAACTTACCTTGAGTGCTTTGACTACATATATGACCGAGAAGTATAGATTGATTGGGTATGTGTTTTAATTTTTGGATTTGTCAACAACAACATCCACAAATGGGATTCGGGGAGGGTAGGATCTAGGCAGAGTGGCAGACCTTATCCCTGCCTTTGCCAGATGCGTATGAGAATGTTTTGCTATTACACGAGATATTTTATGAATAAAATTTAACGTGTTTATAAATAATTAAATATTTATTAGTTTTAGTTCAATAGCTTTAATTAATTGAGGTGTATACTTTATATGTCGTAATATACAATAATCTACACTCATGGGCGTGGCCTAGTGGTCAACGACGCGGGTTATGAACCATGAGACAAGTTCAAATCCCAGCAGAGACAAAAAAATAGGTGTTTCTTTTCATCTGTCCTACCCTTGGTGGACAGAGTTACCTGATACCATGGTGGGAGGTGGTAGGTATCTCATGGAATTAGTTGAGGTGCGTGAAAGCTAGCCTGGACACCACAGTTATAAAAATAATAATACATTAATTGGTCATATCCCATCACCTATATATGTATCCGAATCCTATGTGACGAAGAATCCGACCTTTAGATCCACACCCGAGTCCGAGCAACTTAGGGATGGAGTGCTGCTTAAGGTTCATGAGAGGATAGAGAAGAAACTTAGTTCTGTGATGTAAATCAAACTTTCCCAATTGTAACATATATATATGTATCTACAGCCTGTTGACAAACAATCTCTCCTTGATTCTGGAATCTTGTGCTGTCTCATTCATATTCTCAACTCTCTTCTTGGTCCTAATGAGGGATATCCGAGGCAAAAAGTTAGTAATGATGAGGAATTGATACTGACAGAGGAAAATCAGGATAACATGGAATCGAGCCGTCGGCTTGAGGTACCTTCCTTGAATGTTCTTTCTTCGTTATAACCTTTTAATATCCGGTCTGTGCAGTTCAAAACAAACATTGTATTATGTTGTCAAGAGTTGTGATTTATTTGAGGATAATCAGAACCTCTTGAAGCAAAATTTCAACATTGTCACTTTATTTGCTTAATTGTATGAATTTTCAGAGGTTCAGATATTCTCATCCATGCAGGTTGAAGGAAGTGTGGTGCATATTATGAAGGCTTTGGCTGCCCACCCTTCTGCTGCACAAAGTTTGATAGAAGACAACTCCCTCATGTTACTTTTTCAAATGGTTGCCAATGGTTCTTTAGTTGCTTTTTCTCAGTATAAGGAAGGCATCGTGCCACTGCATACCATTCAGTTACACAGACATGCTATGCAGGTAAAACTTATCCTGTAAAAGAGATTCACAATGCTGAAGCAGTGGGAGTAATTCCTTTTCAATTATATGAAGAAATTTCAGTTCTTAATTCTCTTTCTGTTCTATATTGTTTACTCTCCAGATTCTTGGTCTTCTTCTGGGTAATGACAATGGTAGCACTGCCAAGTATATTCGGAAGCATCATTTGGTATGCCTTTCTAATTTGTTCTCTAGCTAATAGTGTGTTTAAATGGATTGCTGTAATCTGATAGAGTTATTTTTGTTACCTTTTGGTCCTTCACAAAAGTGGACATTTTTTTTTTCTTTGAGGATATATGAATAAGGTTATTGGATAAGGCTTAATAATGTATCCTGCTTTCCTGTGCATAAGATCATTAGATTGATCTATACTATCTCTGAAGGCGGTACACAAATTTCATGAGCATTTACAAACTTTTTCCCAGACTTTAGGATTGCTGCTTCATAATTGATGAAATGCTGTTTAATTGATTTGTTGTTCAATAATTGTGGCTTACAAGAAATATGGAAAGACATATCCAAAATGAACCTCAGTGTGTTTTTTAAAATCTCGTTTGTGAATATGAAAACTAACAGTTCAATTGGATATCTCTTTTATTTTATTTAGATTTGGTATTTGTTCTCTGTTGAATGGTTAATGCAGGCTATTTTCTTGAAATGTTGGATAAGAATTTGGTTCAACCATTTTAGATCTTTACATTGATGAGTATGTTCTGTTTCTCCAGAAGGGTTATTCCTCTCTTATGTGTGGATAAATTCTAGTCTCTCCTCAAGGAGGCTTGGATCCCGTTCAACAAATTTTCATTTTGAGAAGTCCTTTATTAGGATTTTTTTACCCTTAGGTGCTTGTCTCAATCATCATATGTAACCATCACATTTGGAAATCTTTTCTATACTTGTGTTCTCAAAGGAAAAAAATGCTTGTAGTGATAGCTTCTTGAGAAACTACTTTCTGAAATCCTTTTGAGATTCAAGAAAAGCTATCCCAGCATTATGCTGAGGGCTTAATATCTGATAACAAGTGAGTTAATAATATTCAGAAGTCCTTGTATTGTCTGCATTTTTTTCAGAACACATTGAAATACTCTTGTTTGGACTTGTCAAGAGATCTGAAACCTTTGGGTGCTTAATCTTTCTGTGGGGTTTGTATCAGCATAATATGCACAATTTAGTAGTGCCATATCGCACACTTGGTTGATGCGGGTTTTAATTGAAGCATTGATGTCTAGGGCCTGATTGTAAGTTGGATGCATTAACTTGGATGTTGTACTGCGATGATTCAGGGTGAAGTCTCTTTTTCTTTTTTTCTTTCTGATTTTAATAATTGAGGGGTCACTCTGTGCTTGTTCATCTTTCGAAATACTCATATACAATTTACATGAGCGATGTGCCTCTTTTCATTCTTTTTGAGTCAGGACATAGTTTCTTTTTTCTTGGTGACTTGCTGAATATATTTTACCATTTGTAAAATGAATGTTGGAATATTGTGGAGAAGTTGGTGTATATATCATTATCTGTTTCATTGTTTACAGGGCTATTGTCATTTAGCACTGCACTCTTTATACTCAGAAATTTGATTTTCTTTGCATTTCTTTGCTGATGCTCATCATCTTTGATGCCCCAGATAAAAGTTCTTCTCTTGGCTGTTAAGGATTTTAACTCTGATTGTGGAGATTCTGCCTATACGATGAGCATTGTGGACTTGCTTCTTGAGTGTGTTGAATTGTCCTATAGGCCAGGTAACTCTCTTGCGTTTTCTTCTTGTAGCCAATGTCCTCATGTGATTATTGAAGGCTTGAAACTTTCTCTTAAACTGTTGGGCCATCGTTCTGCAGTTCTGCAGACTATACTTTCAGAAAATAATCCGTTGGGTCCTTTATCCGTTCATAGCCTTATTTTTTTTGTCTCTGTTTGTTGCTGATTCTAGAAAACTTTGACTTGTAGAGGCTGCTGGGATCAGGCTTAGGGAGGATATCCACAACGCTCATGGTTATCAGTTCTTGGTTCAGTTTGCTTTAATTCTCGCAAAGGGTCAAGATCAGAATTCTCATTTTAAGTTCCTTCCTGATCAAGGAGTTACTTCAGATTATCCGCATTTGGCTAATCATGTGGGTAAAAGCAATTTGGAGGAAAAAGGACAGGATGCTTCATCACAAGATGTGTCCCCTACACTCTCTAGGTTACTTGATGTACTTGTTAGTCTTGCTCAAACTGGCCCTACTGGTGCATCTAGCTTAAAAGCTTCAAAAGCTTCTCATGTTAAGCCTAGTGGGCATGGCAGAAGTCGTACTTCATCAGCTGACAGAATCGTTGATGATGTCTGGGATAAGGATATTGACAAAGTTAAAGACCTGGAAGCTGTTCAGATGTTGCAAGACATTTTTCTGAAGGCTGATAGCAGGACGCTGCAGGGTGAAGTACTCAACAGAATGTTCAAAATATTCTCAAGCCATCTTGACAATTACAAGCTTTGTCAGCAGTTACGGACCGTGCCTCTGTTGATCCTTAACATGGATGGTTTCCCACCATCCTTGCAAGAGATAATTTTGAAGATACTTGAATATGCAGTGACTGTTGTAAATTGCATACCTGAGCAAGAGTTACTTTCACTTTGTTGTTTGTTGCAGCAACCAATCACACCCGATTTGAAGCATACAATTTTGTCTTTCTTTGTAAAGCTCTTATCCTTCGATCAACAATACAAAAAAGTTCTAAGGGAAGTTGGTGTATTGGAGGTTCTGCTGGAGGATCTGAAACAACACAAGTTTCTTTGTGGTTCAGAGCAGCATGCTGATGACCCTAATCATTTTGAAAGGAAATCGGGTTCAAGCTCAAGCAGCTTTAAGAAACACTTGGACAATAAGAATGCTATACTTTCTTCACCCAAATTAGCAGAATCTGATTCAGGGAAATTCCTTCTTTTTGAAGTTGAAGGCACAGTAGGAGTTGCCTGGGACTGTATGGTCTCATTGTTGAAGAAAGCAGAAGTAAATCAAGCATCGTTTCGATCAGCTAGTGGGGTGACTATTATACTCCCTCTCTTGGCATCTGACATTCATCGTCCAGGTGTCCTTAGGGTGTTGTCATGCTTAATTATTGAAGATGTGGCACAGGTAAAATCTGAAGTTTTTATTTTGTAATAATCACCAAAAATACTCCAAAAGCGCTCTTTTATTTTTCGTGCCTCTCATTTGATGAAATATTAAGGTAAAATCTTTAGAGTTACTTTTCTTACAAATCCTAGTTCCGTAAGTTACTATTCTAAAAGCTACCAAACTTTCAAGGCCCCCCCAAAAATTGATGGATCTTACATACTTTGGTGCATATTGTTTGTATGATTTCTGAATATGTTCTTCCCTAGTTGATGGAGCGAACCGTACCATTGGTGAAATTTTAGATCAGGTTGCTAAGCATGAAATCTTTTGGAATATAAATTTCCTGCTGATTTACCCGTGTTTCTTGATTGTCGATATGCTTTTGCAAGTGTGAGGAGGCTGCAGACAGCTGGAAATTACTTGGAAAAATAAAGATTGTTGAACTGTTAGGAGTCATTTGGTGTTGAGGTATATGGTATAATAGTCCCAGGATAAATTGTAGGATTATTTTATCCCATGTATTGTTGGAGGTATTAGGTAGTCCTTGGACTTTTTTTCCCACCATTTTTGCCATAGTTATCCCATATACATGGTGGAATAACTTATTCCGGGATTAATTATCTCGATATAACTTGTTCCCAACCAAACGACCCGTTATATTAACCAACAAGTTGCTTTGGTATTCTTGGAAGAATATGATGCCTTCCAAAATAGCTGCTATCTCTTTAAGTTTTAGTTTATGGCAATCTACGTCTTCACCAGTTAGTTGCTAGTATTGTCCTCTTACCTTATAAATTCCTCCCTGTACTGTAAGAATAGATTAAATTCATATGGCATGTATATCTGATACGTCTTTTGTTTGTCATATAAGTCGGATTGGTTCCCCTGCATATTTTCTGATCCTAGATTATGTCTTGTTTTGAATATTTGCTGCAAAAAAAGGTTGACGGTATCTGTCTTTGTCAGGCCCATCCGGAGGAGTTAGGAGCACTGGTTGACATTTCAAAAAGTGGGATGATTACAAGTGCTTTGGGAACTCATTACACACTTCATAATGATGCTAAGTGTGACACTTTTGGAGCTCTATGGCGCATCCTAGGAGTTAATAGTTCAGCTCAGAGGGTCTTTGGTGAAGCCACTGGGTTCTCTCTTTTGTTGACCACACTTCACGGTTTCCAAAGTGAAGGAGAACCCGCAAATCAGTCAAATTTGACAATTTACTTTAAAGTGTTCACATACTTGTTACGCCTAATGACAGCAGCTGTTTGTGATAACACTATTAACAGGACAAAGTTGCACGCAGTCGTATCTTCTCAGACCTTCTATGACCTGCTGTCTGATTCTGGTTTGATAAGTGTTGATTGTGAACGACAAGTTGTACAGCTATTGTTGGAGCTTGCTCTTGAGATAGTGCTTCCTCCCTTCGTGATGTCTGAGGGTGCCACATTATCTAATGCCTCTGACGAGGAAACAACTGGATTTATTCTAGTTACCCCATCTGGAACTTTTGTCCCTGACATGGAACGTGTCTATAATGCTGGTGCTGTGAGGGTGCTCTTGCGTGCTTTGTTGCTGTTTACTCCGAAGTTGCAATTAGAGGTACTAAACCTTGTTGATAAGCTTGCTCGTGCTAGCGCCTACAACCAGGAAAACCTTACATCTGTAGGTAAGAAGAGATTTTACTTTCCGTCAATCTTTCAGTTCTAATCCCATATTAATAGTTGTTGATCGTCAGGTTGCGTGGAACTTCTCCTTGAAACAATTTACCCCTTCCTATCGGGGTCATCGCCGATACTTTCTCACGCTTTGCATATCATCGAAGTTCTTGGGGCATACAGGTAATGTCACTTGACTGCTATTGACCAAGTCATAAAGATGTAAACTACTCTTGTGTTGGACACAGAGACAGGTTTTGGACAAGTGCAAAATTAGTGTTAATATTAAATGAGTTTAATTTGTATATTTTATTTCTAAAATAGTCTCAAATTAACAAGGAATACTAAATTAATGACCATCAGACCAATGGTGTAAAGAACATACTCCATATATTTAATGTATCTCAACAGAAATTTTAATGATTATCAGACCAAAGGTTAATTAATGTACTTCTTTCTAAAAAAAAGGTTAGTTAACGTACTTCATGTATACAGATAGTGGTATACTGGTATTATTCATTCCTTTTGAATATAAAGACAATACAATATTCAAAATAGTACTCTCAATGAATACTTGAAGTAAGCAAGACACTAGATTTGGTGAAATCTAAACCCACATTGCATCTGGGGGACAGTGTGGAAGGAGAGGTATAGCAGAAATTTTGAAAATATATCCAATCCATTCACAAGGTTAAATGGAATTGCATTGCATCTCTATTTTTTTTGGTGTAAACAGATAGGATTAGAGGCTTCTGATCAATTTCTAGAATTCCTAGGATCCTTGTAAGTATTACTTTTCTGCTTTTTGTTCTTTTCTAAAAAGGTCTCCGGCATATCCTTAAATACTGAAGAATACAAAGTTACCATCAAAAAGAATTTTTTTAAAGTATAATCCTTATGGCCAAGTCTAACCAGTGTTATGCAATATGAAAGACTCGTTGGTTGAAATTTCTTCCATGCTATGTCAACACCATCAGCAATGTTGAATTGGCCTACATTGGTGGGATGTGGATTTCGTGGTCTCCTTACGTGGTCTTAGGCAATCCTCACCTCATGAACTAGATTTTGGGGCTGAGTTAGGGTCAACTTCCATTTATTATCATGGTTTTCAGGCCTGACTCATCCCAGTACTTGGTTCTCAGTTTTGGGCCCTCAAATTATGTTGTTCAAGCTCTACTTTGCAGACCTGGGCATGTTGAGTTGTCCCACATCCAGGGATGTGGATTTCTTGGTCTCCTTATATGGTCTTGGGAAATCCTCACCTCATGAGCTAGCTTTTGGGGTTGAGTTATTTCCAAGGTCATTTCTTATCTATTAATCTATTATCACCATAGCCATCCTTTTTTTTTAATCAGGTAAACGTATTTTCATTCATACACATGACAAGATGGCCGTATACAAGGGGTATACCAAAAGGTAAAGAATCAACAAAAAGATATGATACTCTACAAGTTCCACCCAGTCTAGCCTTCCATCCTTCCGAGTGTAGGGAGTCAGTGTCTTTTTTCTGTCTAGTAGAAAAACGAGGTGTTCCAAATGAATAAGCTGAGGTTCTGACTTTAAAAGCATTTCAGGAAGGAACTTATCTATTTTGTTTACGGACACTTTCTTTGTTTGTCCTTGAATTATGTAAATATCTTTTCTACCTAATGTGTTGTCCGTGCTTCCTATATTGCTGGCAACTGTTGTTTGCTTTAGTGTGCAGATACATAAACTTACAATAGTCATGATGGCAGGTTATCTGCATCTGAACTTCGAGTGCTCGTTAGATACATTCTTCAGATGCGACTAGCCACTTCGGGTCGTTATCTAGTTGATATGATGGAAAGGCTGATTCTTACAGAGGATATGGCCTCAGAAGATGTCTCCCTAGCACCGTTTGTCGAGATGAACATGAGCAAGGTTGGGAGTGCTTCAATCCAAGTGCCCTTAGGAGAAAGGTCTTGGCCACCTGCTGCTGGTTATTCTTTTGTTTGTTGGTTTCAGTTCCGAAATTTATTCAAGTCACAGGCAAAGGAGAATGATGCTTCTAAAATGGGATACACTAAAGGGCAAGGCGTAGGTGGGCAGCATCATGGGCCACATGCCCTGAGGATATTTTCTGTTGGAGCAGTAGACAATTCAAGCACTTTCTATGCCGAACTTCGTCTTCAGGAGGATGGTGTTCTCACCCTTGCAACTAGCAATTCTTCCTCTTTGTCATTTTCAGGATTGGAAATGGAGGAAGGGAGGTGGCATCACCTCGCTGTTGTGCATAGCAAACCAAATGCGCTGGCTGGCCTCTTTCAGTCTAGCTTTGCTTATGTTTACCTCAATGGAAAGTTAAGATCCACTGGTCGATTAGGATATTCTCCTTCTCCAGCTGGCAAGTCGTTGCAGGTGATTGTTGGTACCCCGGTTGCTTGTGCACGAATTAGTGACTTGTCATGGAAGCTTAGATCTTGCTTTCTTTTTGAAGAAGTTCTTTCCCCTGGTTCAATCTGCTTTATGTATATTCTTGGAAGAGGGTATAGGGGTCTCTTCCAGGACACAGATTTGCTGCAATTTGTTCCTAATCAGGCCTGTGGTGGTGGCAGCATGGCAATTTTAGATTCTTTGGATGCTGACTTACCTCTGGCTTCCAACCCACAAAAGCCAGATAATGCAGGAAAGCCAGGGAGTGTGCAGTGTGATCGGAGTGGATTTGTTTGGGATTTGGACAAATTAGGGAATCTCTCCCTTCAACTTTCTGGTAAGAAGCTCATTTTTGCATTTGATGGGACAAGTACAGAGTTACTTCGAGCTTCTGGAACATTCTCTGTTCTCAATCTGGTTGATCCAATGTCAGCTGCTGCTTCTCCTATTGGAGGTGAGTAGATTAATTTTAATCTTTGTTTTTCTTGTTGCTGGTAAATATCTCAAATCAAAGTGAGAATTACAATTTATTTCAGCTGTTTTCTTTCTTTGATTTCCTAAATCCTGATTATCCACAGGTATACCGCGCTTTGGACGACTTATTGGGGATGTCTATATTTGCAAGCATTGTGTAATCGGTGAGACAATCCGTCCCATTGGTGGCATGGCTGTCATTCTAGCTCTTGTAGAAGCAGCTGAAACGAGGGACATGCTGCACATGGCTTTGACATTACTTGCTTGTGCTCTTCATCAAAATCCACAGAATGTTAGAGACATGCAGCAATACAGGGGATACCATTTGCTTGCTCTCTTTTTGCACCGGCGAATGCCATTATTTGACATGCAATCACTTGAAATCTTTTTCCAGATTGCTGCATGTGAGGCCTCTTTCTCTGAACCAAAGAAGTTCTATAGTTCCCAGAAGACACTGCCACCTGTCACACCCGTCAATGAAGGAAGCATTGAAGACCTTACTTTATCCAAATTCCGGGAAGAATTTTCTTCAGTTGGATCTCATGGAGACATGGATGATTTTTCTGCACCTAAAGATTCCTTGAGTCAGATTTCTGAGCTTGAAAATGCTGAAATGCCAACCGAAACATCCAATTGCATTGTACTTTCAAATGCTGATATGGTTGAGCATGTTTTATTGGACTGGACTGTTTGGGTAACAGCTCCAATTCCAATACAGATTACTTTACTGGGCTTCCTTGAGCATCTGGTTTCAATGCATTGGTACAGGAATCATAATCTGACAATTCTGCGCAGAATTAACCTTGTTCAACATTTACTTGTAACTTTACAAAGAGGTGATGTGGAAGTACCGGTGCTAGAAAAATTAGTTGTATTGTTAGGTGTTATATTGGAAGATGGATTCTTACCCTCTGAACTGGAGCAAGTGGTTAGATTTGTGATAATGACATTTGATCCACCAGAGTTAACATCACGGCATCAAATAATGAGAGAATCTATGGGGAAGCATGTTATTGTAAGGAACATGTTGCTTGAGATGCTGATTGATCTGCAAGTGACAATAAAATCAGAGGATTTGCTAGAGCAGTGGCACAAAATTGTTTCATCAAAATTAATAACTTATTTTCTTGATGAAGCTGTACATCCTACAAGTATGAGGTGGGTCATGACTCTTCTTGGCGTGTGCCTTGTGTCTTCTCCAACATTTGCACTTAAATTTCGCTCCAGTGGAGGCTATCAAGGTTTGGCAAGAGTACTTCCGAGTTTCTATGACTCCCCTGATATATACTATATCCTGTTTTGTCTTATTTTTGGCAAGCCTGTATACCCAAGACTGCCTGAAGTTCGGATGCTAGACTTTCATGCCCTAATGCCAAGTGATGGCATTTATGGAGATCTGAAATTTACTGAGCTGTTGGAATCTGTGATTGCTATGGCAAAGGCAACTTTTGATAGGTTGTCTATGCAGGCAATGCTTGCCCATCAAACTGGCAACCTTTCCCAGATCAGTGCTGGAGTTGTAGCAGAGCTGGCAGAAGACAATACTGACATAGCTGGAGAGCTTCAGGGTGAAGCTCTTATGCACAAAACTTATGCGGCACGGCTGATGGGTGGCGAGGCTTCAGCACCTGCTGCTGCTACCGCTGTCCTTAGGTTCATGGTTGATCTTGCAAAAATGTGTCTATCTTTCTCAGCTGTTTGCCGAAGAGCAGATTTTCTTGAAAGTTGCATTGACCTTTATTTTTCTTGTGTCAGGTTCATTCAAAATTTCCTTCCCATATGCTTATAGTTATTTTATATTTGACTATATTGAAGGTATTCTTTGCTTGCTTTTCATTTTTTTCTGTTCTCTGACATGTAGGGCTGCACAAGCTGTGAAAATGGCTAAAAAACTTTCTGTAATAGTGGAAGAGAAGAACTTAAATGATGGTGATGAAACTAGTAGCTCCCAAAATACTTTCTCAAGTTTGCCTCATGAACAGGAACAGTCGGCCAAGACCTCTATAAGTATGGGAAGCTTTCCTCAGGGACAGACTAGTACAAGTTCTGAAGATATGCCGGTGATGTCGAACAATGTAGGTACAACAGATGTTGATGTTACTTCATCCCAGCCAGGTTATGTCAAAGCAGTACAGGAAGAAGCACAAGCCACTGCAGCAATAGACAATGATGATGTTGACCATACTTCTGCTGGCACATCCAGCAGCAAACATCTTAGCTTTCGCGATGTGAAGCTCACAGTAGATCCCGTCCGGCAAACTGATTCACTGAGTTCAGCATCCTTTAACATGTTTGAATCTCCTATATTGTCGGAGAGATCCTACTCCCAAATGGCGCAAACCCCATCCACGTCTCCAGTGGTGACATCTTGGATGGGAGGTGAATCAAAAGTCAACCTAGCATCAACACCCCTGATGGAGTCTGCTGCATCTATCAGTGAATTGGATTCTTCTCCTGAGATGAAATTCGCTTCTCAAGGACAATCTGCTGCAAACACAATGTTTATGATTGGTTCAAATTTGCTTCTTGAGGTGGATGACTGTGGGTATGGTGGAGGGCCATGTTCTGCTGGAGCTACAGCTGTTCTTGATTTTATGGCGGAAGTTTTATCTGGTTTGGTAACTGAACAAGTGAAGTCGGTCCCTGTCATCGAGGGTATTTTGGAGAGTGCTCCATTGTATGTTGATGCTGAATCTGTTTTGGTATTTCAGGGACTGTGCCTTACTAGACTACTGAACTTCCTCGAAAGGCGTCTTTTGCGGGATGATGAGGAAGATGAGAAAAAGTTGGATAAGGGTCGTTGGTCTCTTAACTTGGAAGCATTATGCTGGCTGATAGTAGATAGAGTTTATATGGGTGCTTTTCCTCGGCCTGCTGGTGTACTGAAGACTCTGGAGTTCTTGTTATCTATGCTACAGTTGGCTAATAAGGATGGGCGCGTTGAAGAAGCTGCTCCAACTGGGAAAGGAATCCTGTCCATTGGTAGAGGAAGTAGACAACTCGATGCTTATGTACATGCGATTCTGAAGAATACCAACAGAATGATTTTATTCTCTTTCCTCCCATTGTTCTTGATAACCATCGGAGAAGATGAACTACTTTCTTCTTTAGGTTTGCAAGTGGAGCCAAAGAAAAGAGTACACTTGAACCCATCCTCGGAGGATAGTGGAATTGATGTTTGCACGGTGTTACAGTTGCTAGTCGCTAATAGAAGGATAATATTTTGTCCCAGCAACATTGACACTGATTTAAATTGCTGTCTTTGCATAAATCTAATTTCTCTTCTTCGCGATCATAGGCGTCATGCACAGAACATGGCTATTGATATTCTCAAGTATCTGCTAGTACACCGAAGGGCTGCACTTGAAGATTTTCTTGTCTCTAAACCAAATCAAGGACCTCCTTTGGATGTTCTTCATGGTGGTTTTGACAAGCTCTTAACTGGAAACTTACCTGCATTTTTTGAGTGGCTTCATAGTTCTGAACAAGAAGTTAATAGAGTGTTGGAACAGTGCGCTGCCATTATGTGGGTTCAGTTTATTACTGGGTCAGCTAAGTTTCCTGGGGTGAGGATTAAAGGCATGGATGGTCGACGTAAGAGAGAAATGGGGAGGAAACTAAAGGAGATCTCAAAGTTGGATGGAAGACATTGGGAGCAGATAAATGAACGAAGAATTGCTCTTGAGTTGGTTCGCGATGCAGTGGCTACTGAACTAAGAGTTATTCGCCAGGATAAGTATGGGTGGGTGCTACATGCAGAGAGTGAGTGGCAGACTCATCTACAACAACTTGTCCATGAGCGAGGAATCTTCCCATTGAATAAGTCCTCTCATAGTGAAGAATCTGAGTGGCAGCTTTGCCCCATTGAAGGTCCATATAGGATGCGGAAGAAGCTCGAGCGTTGCAAATTAACAATTGACACTATCCAAAATGTTCTGACTGGACAATTTGAGTTAGGAAGGCTAGAACTTTCGAAGGAGAGGACTGAGAATGAAACTAATGCCTCTGATGGTGAGTCTGATATTTTTTTCAATCTCATGAATGAAAATCCACAACAGGACTCTTTCAGTAGTGAACTTTATGATGGATCAACTTTCAAAGACTCGGATGATGTTAGAGATGCAGCTTCTAGTAGAGCTGGATGGAATGATGACCATGATAGTAGCATTAATGAAACGAGTCTCAGCTCTGCTCTTGAACTTGGACCCAAGTCGAGTAGTGCTTCCATTCATAAAGCTGAGAGTGTTCAACGGAAGTCGGAACTAGGATCTCCCAGGCAATCTTCTTCTCTAAAAGCTGATGAAACAAGAACGGCGGAGGACAAACCGGAGAA
Organism: Solanum gracilifrons; assembly: GCA_029582605.1. NCBI lineage: Eukaryota > Viridiplantae > Streptophyta > Magnoliopsida > Solanales > Solanaceae > Solanum > Solanum gracilifrons. The sequence goes on along the minus strand of JAJOOH010009981.1, from coordinate 8,591 downwards.
GGAACTAAGTGATAATGGTGAATACTTAATTAGACCTCATTTGGAACCTTCTGAGAGAATAAAGTACAAATATAACTGCGAGAGAGTGGTTGGTCTTGATAAACATGATGGTATATTTCTGATTGGAGAATTATCATTGTACATCATTGAGAATTTTTACATCGATGACTCTGGGTGCATATGTGAAAAAGAATGCGAAGATGATCTATCTATCATCGATCAGGCTTTAGGTGTAAAAAAGGATTTTTCGTGTAGCATGGACTCCCACTCAAAGTCAAGTTCTTCCTGGGCTGTAACAACAAAGGCCTATGCTGGGGGACGGGCATGGGCATATAATGGTGGCGCATGGGGAAAGGAAAAGGTTTGTACTAGTAGTAATGTGCCCCATCTTTGGCATATGTGGAAGCTTGATAGTGTTCATGAGATTCTAAAGCGTGATTATCAACTTCGGCCTGTTGCCATTGAGATCTTTAGCATGGATGGCTGCAATGATCTTCTGGTTTTCCACAAAAAGGAGAGAGAAGAGGTTTTCAAGAATTTGGTGGCCATGAATCTTCCCAGGAACACCATGTATGTTTTACTCTAATTTGCTCAAGTCTTTTGCTTCTCTCATCTAGCAATTGAATTGTTGGTTCCACTCTTATTTTTATTTACTTTTCAGTAAGGTCACCAAAGATTAATTATACATAGCTGCAAACCAACATGACTCCTTTCTAGAATGCTATGATGGTATTACTTGTAGTGTTGTGGCTGGTTTCCTACGGATTAGGTGTACCAGTTTGTTTGTTATTTTTGGGATTAAATAACACAGGGTAAAATCAACCGACTTTGTGCTTTATTGAGTAATACTTTTGCTTTAATCGATCTTCATAAATCTTTTTCTTTGTTGTCTTCTAAGGAAGTCATTGCCTATTTTACAGGTTGGACACGACAATATCAGGGTCCGTAAAACCAGATAGCAATGAAGGGAGCCGTCTTTTCAAGGTTATGGCAAACTCATTCTCTAAGAGATGGCAAAATGGTGAAATTAGCAATTTCCAGTACCTCATGCACCTCAACACGCTCGCCGGGCGTGGTTATAGTGATCTCACCCAGTATCCTGTGTTCCCCTGGATTTTAGCAGATTATGAGAGTGAGAATCTGAATTTCTCAGATCCCCAAACTTTCCGGAATCTTGATAAACCAATGGGCTGTCAAACAGCGGAAGGTGAAGAGGAATTCAGAAAAAGGTTGGTGCTTTACCACTCAATTAGAAATTCTGTTGAGTTTGCATTTTATTGGAACCATTTGCCCTTCTTGATCATTTAACTTCTCCGTGATTGTTATATTTTATGTTTGTCCATGTTTCAGATATGAGAGCTGGGATGATCCTGAGGTTCCCAAATTCCATTATGGTTCTCATTACTCTAGTGCTGGAATTGTCCTATTCTACCTCATACGCCTTCCCCCTTTCAGTGTTGAAAATCAGAAGCTGCAGGGTGGTCAATTTGATCATGCTGATCGTCTTTTCAATAATATAAAGGACACCTGGCTGAGTGCTGCAGGTAAAGGCAATACATCAGATGTTAAAGAATTAATTCCAGAGTTCTTTTATATGCCAGAGTTCCTGGAGAATATGTTCGATCTTGACCTCGGTGAGAAACAGTCTGGAGAGAAGGTTTGTCTTGCTTCTCTGTATTCTTTTTGGATATTCCTCTTTTTGTGAGAAGTAACTTGTCTAAATAGAACAACTTCCATGTTAATCCAGATAAGTCTCCTAATAGTGTATGGTTATTCACCAGGTTGGCGATGTTGTATTGCCTCCATGGGCTAAAGGTAGTGTTCGAGAGTTTATTAAAAAGCATAGAGAAGCGCTGGAGTCTGATTATGTTTCAGAGAATCTGCATCACTGGATAGACCTAATCTTTGGCTACAAACAGAGAGGGAAAGTAAGTGTTTAGATGTTCTCTTCTTCTGTCATTGCATCTCGATTACATCATAATGTGAATATGAGGTTCTTTCTGTGTTATTTTTCAACCACGTAATACATTTTTATTAATGAAGGGCAACAAACGCCCATATACAAGAAGTTAACCCAAAATGTAGGAAACTTCACAAAAACATATGATTCTCTACAAAACTATATCCAATCTTGTACACTTAGGAACCTCATAGGTGCACCAAAGTGAGTTAAAGAATAAGAGGTTGCTCCTCAAATGATTAAAATCATTTTCTGTTCCATCAAAAACTTTCCTATTTCTCTCCCCATACAGTCCACATAGGTTCCTTCTATGTTTTACTTGTTAGATCTGAAGTTTGATTGGCGTTGTGTTTTATGCAAGCACTAAACAACATATTGCCTGGAATACTGATCAATTCTTTCACTGTCAATTATTTGTTTTTCGTTAAGTCGTTGCTTTTCCTGGATAAATTACCGCATTCTTTTTACCATTTCTCACATGATTTGTTAGAATTTGAGAGTCAAAATTATTTTACCCCTTCTGATATGGCTCTCTCTCTTCTTGAATAGAAAAATAAACTGTAAATGTTTTGTTGTTGTCAGGCAGCTGAAGAAGCAGTTAATGTCTTCTATCACTACACTTATGAAGGCAGTGTTGACATTGACTCAGTTAGTGATCCAGCAATGAAAGCCTCAATTCTTGCTCAAATTAATCACTTTGGGCAAACGCCAAAACAATTATTCCTCAAACCCCATGCCAAGAGGCGAACTAATCGGAAGCTTCCTCCTCACCCTTTGAAGTACTCTCAGCATCTTGTTCCGCACGAGATTCGTAAAACCTCATCTTCTATATCTCAGATTGTCACATCCGGTGACAAAATTCTAGTGGCAGGGGCAAATACCTTGCTGAAACCTAGAACATTCATTAAATATGTTGCCTGGGGTTTTCCTGACCGCAGTTTGAGATTTATTAGCTATGATCAAGATAGGCTTCTCTCCACTCATGAGAATCTTCATGGAGGGAACCAGATACAGTGTGCCAGTGCTAGTCATGATGGCCACATTCTAGTTACAGGGGCTGATGAGGGATTGGTTTGTGTTTGGAGGATTGGTAAAGAGGCACCCCGTTCTGTAAGGCGCTTGCAGTTGGAGAAGACTCTCTGTGCTCATACAGGCAAAATCACATGCCTACAAGTTAGTCAGCCGTACATGATGATTGTGAGTGGATCGGATGACTGCACTGTTATCTTGTGGGACCTTAGCTCCATGGTTTTTGTTAGGCAGCTTCCTGAGTTACCCGCTCCTGTTTCAGCAATTTATGTGAATGATCTGACTGGAGAAATTATTACTGCTGCTGGTGTAATGCTTGCTGTTTGGAGCATCAATGGGGATTGCCTTGCTGTCATCAACACATCACAGCTTCCGTCGGATTTCATCCTTTCACTTGCTGGTTGCACATTCTCTGATTGGCTGCAAACTAACTGGTATATTTCAGGCCACCAGAGTGGAGCCATTAAAGTTTGGAGAATGGTGCATTGCTCTTGCGAGGACAGTGGCCAAAGCAAATCAAGTGGGAATCCTACTGGAGGGTTAGGACTCGGGGATAGAGTACCAGAGTATAGATTGATCCTTCACAAGGTACTAAAGTTTCATAAGCATCCTGTAACTGCCCTCCACCTTACTAGTGATCTGAAACAGTTGTTGAGTGGAGATTCTGGAGGACATTTGCTTTCGTGGACACTCTCTGAAGAGGGGTTGAAAAGCATGATTAGTCGGGGGTGATTCTGAGATTAGCAATGTGTGTTTTGTATTCTAAAAATATACTTGGCTTCTTAGGGGAAATTAAAGGACAACCTGAATGGTTTCAATCCGCTCAGGGAGCAACATGAATTCGTGTGCACGTTGCACAGTAATCTCTGATAAGATTGCTGACTTGGAACAGATCCAAGGAAACAGAAGGATCTGTGTATTGGCACTTCCTGGAAGACATGAAACATATGATCTTTCTTGAGCAAGTGCCTAGTGGCTCCAGATATAGGACTCGGGAACAAGTTGGTTGCATATGTTGTTGTCGATTATTGTAGAGGGATTTTGGGTATTGGGATGGGAGATTGGTGGGTCTCTTGAAGCTGTTGTACATAGGACGGTAATTGACAGTGTATACTGAGGTTGTAAATGTGCAAGTTTTTGCCAGGAACATCATGTTGGCTGTAATTTGATCCAGCTAACTTTAGGGGCAGATGTAGCAGTTCGTTTTGGCTTCACTTCATTTAAATGATTGCTAGGGGAAGTTGCAGGCCTGTATTTGCTTTGTAAAAAATATATTCTCCCAGGTTATTTATTAAGATTGAATTGGGGTCATATGCTCCTTGGTTTTCCTGTTAGAAAGGGAGTTGCTTTCTTTTTTCTTTCCTCTTTTCCTTTTATTATTCTTGGTTGGTCTCTCTAGCATTTAGTCAAATCTGCATGTCTCAATGGTAGCTAAAATGCCAGTCATTTTGAACTTGCATATGCTTGTACAGTTATTTCTGCATCAGATTGTCCAATACGAAGTAAATATTAGACTAATAAATTAATGGAAAATGATAATGATTTCTCATTACTAGTTTTTGATGTTCATGTTTCTGGTATATGATTTCCAAGAATGGTGTTGTTTTCAAATGTCACACATAAGTATACGTGGAATATCCTTCCACAGAGACTTATGATAAACTATTGATCAAGTTAGCTAATTATCTTTCGGGCAATTTTGTGATCATGTTTGAATCTCTATCACTGGATAGACTTTAGTACTTAATTGAGATAAAAATAAATATAGATCGAGAGTAGAAAAGATAATATCTTTAATTTTGCCGAAAGATATAAATATTTACAAAAATTCCGTTACCGGGAATCGAACCCGGGTCTCCTGGGTGAAAGCCAGATATCCTAACCGCTGGACGATAACGGAAGTGTTGACAGGAATCCTCTCTTTAATTATATATAGATGATCAAACTAAACATTGGATTATAACAAATAAAACAAACCAAAATAAAGGGATTAGAATGTATTAAATTAAACTTTTAGCAACACTACTTCCTCGATCCATTTTCGTCTTGAAAAAAAATTTCATTTACTAAAATTAAAAATAATTTGTTTTTAGTTAAATAATTTATCGTCACACAAATATGAATTGTTTTAGATATAAATTTCAAAAAATTTCATGAGAAAATGGCCAAATGATCCCCTAACCTATAGTCAAATTCTCAACTACATACTTATATTTTACGGAAGTTCTATTACCCCCTTAAACTATTTTAAAGCGGAATATAAACCACCCTAAAACTACACAACCACATTCTTTTCATGTAGTGTGCACCACACATTGCCAGTTGTCAAATATCACACATATAATAATAATAAAAAAAAAGTAATTATATTTCTTCTTCTTCTTCTTCATTTTCTCCTCTCTTCACTTTTCCTAAGTCATGCTTCAATTTCTTTACATATAACTCCCCAAAACCTTTATCTCTCTCCACCCCATTCCTCTCTAATCACTCCCCACCCCCACTCCATCCTTCTATAACCCACAAATTAAGTATCAATATTCATCAGCAACACCACAACAACTATTTTATTAACTATTTAAACCTCCATTTTCACCTCTCCCACTCAAATTCCACAATTGTAATACCAATCTTAAGCTTGAAGTTCTCACTACTCGTCTTATGATTGAGGATGAATACGCCCTTTTATTTCTTTTTAAATAGTGGAGGATTTAGGCTTTCTACACTAGAAGAAATCACTGAATTATCGGGATTGACTAGAATCAATTGATTGTTGCTGCTCAACTTCCTGAAATTCTTATTGTGTGTAGTTTAGATTCTTCATCGGACGTTAATAAAGACAAAAAATAAGATTTGAAGTTTGATAAACTTTGTCTGAGCAAGAAAATTAATGACTTTAATTTATTTTTTACTACATAAATAATAGTTTTAAGGATTATTTGGTGATTTTGATGGTTAATGGTTGTGAGTAATTGTGAGACAAATTATGAAAATGTATTAGAAGATGGGTGAGGAGATGGGGCTGCCATAGTGGTTCAACAATGGTGATGGAGATGTATAGGTAGGGAGGGTGTTGAGTGATGAGAGAGAGAGAGAGAGGAAGAAAAATGATAAAGGAAAAAGAAAAGAAAAAAGTAAAGAAAATAAAATTAAAGGCAAAAGTTGGAAAATGTATTTAACAAAAAGTTAAAATATTTTTCTGATCAGTTCTTTATCTCTCACATGCCTTTAAGAGAGTGAACACATTCTCTGCACCATGTCAGCACTTAAGGGTGCATTTATTCCGCTTTAAAATAGTTCAAGGGAGTAATAGAACACCCGTAAAATATAAGTGTGTAGTTAAGAATTCGACTATAGGTTAGTAAGGCATTTGACCATTTTCTCAAATTTCATCTTTGTTTTTTATTTTTCATTATTGTTTTTAATAATCTATCTTAGTATGTTGTTTATTGTGTTTTGATTATTGATTTTATTGTTGTTTTAACTTCTATTTGGTAGTATTTGCACAGTTACATTTACTCTCTTTGTTATGTATCTAATTTATGTTTCCTTTTTTTACTCCGGATTTGAGCTTATGGTCTTTCAAAAACAACTTAACTTCCACAATATTGGTAAGGTTTATGTACCTTCCTCACACTTGTTAGATTTTACTGAATATGTTATTGTTATTTTTTAAAAATTCCAAGATAACCCGTAACCGCTATAACCTTGTCTTCGGGTAAGCACTCTGTGGTTAGCACTTTGTGCTATGTAATGGCCTGCAAATTACACTGAAATTGTAAACCGCACTGGACAAGTCATATGCGACTAACTCGTCTTAAGAGATATTGAGAAGATATGCCTGCTTTGATCAAGATCTTTGGGGATGACTCTGTACTCCAGTTCGATGGAGGAACTTTAGGATAATTCGGATGGAGAACCACCTTTCAAACCAACTGAGTTTAGGACAAAAATATACTATTTGTTATAAAATAAAATGTGTAGTAAAATATAATGATAGGAAGAAAAGGAGAGAAAGAGAGACACACAAAATAGTAGTAGTGGTTTTTCTTTATTAGTGAATGTTATTCTTTTCATTTACTCTCGTCTTATATACTTGGACACCAAGTATAATATATGGATATCTATTTGTCACGTAAATAATTGACCATCAAGTATAATATATGGATGGTTAGATTACAACACATTATATGTTGTCTGTATATTTATCTTACACACAATACATATTGTGCGTACATATATGTTAGAACCAAAATACATTGTATGTACATTTATGTTACAACACAAAGTACACTTATGAGTTATGTGAACATCCATTTTAGAGGAAAGACTCAAAATAGTCCCTCATCTTTGGATTAAGGCTCAAAGTCATCCTTGAATTTTCACATGGAACGCTAATAGTCCCTCATGTTATCAATATTGATGCACTTTTGGTCCTCCTCCAAAATTTTGCGTATTTTTTAACATTGATTTTATCCATAACTTATGTATGAGATATTCAATCGTCATTTTATATATTTAGTAGAAATAATAACTCCATATGAGAGAATATGAGAAGAAAAACACCTTGTTTTGTTTAGTAGAAATCGTATTGCAGGTAAAATCGAGATGTTCATCACGATAATTTCACGTGCAATAGTACAAATTTTTATTTTCTTCCAACGTCATATGTTAAGATGTTCTTAGTTTAACTGCAATAATATTTCTACTGAACATAACAAGTTGTTCTTCTTATCACCTTCTCTCACATAGAGTTATTATTTCTACTAAATATATAAAAAGACTATTGAACATTCCTTATATAAAATTGTGAACAAAATTAATGTTAAAAAATAGGCAAAAATTTAGGGGAGGACCAAAAGTGCACCAATATTGCAAACATGAGGGAATATTAGTACTCCATGTGAAAACTCAAGAATGACTTTGAGTCTTAATGATGGACTATTTTGAGCGTTTTGTCACGGACTTAGAGTCTTACTAAAGCTCCGTGCGGCACTTGACAACTTACTCACGAATCTTTCACGATCTTGTAAGCTCAAGTAAGCCTTTACGACTAAGATCGCTAAGAGAATGAAAAGGAAGACTTAGAAAATTTTGGAAGAAGACTTATATTGCTTGGAGAATGCTTTACAAGTTGCTTGAATGCTTGGATGGTTGGATGGTTGGATGCCTTGCAAATGAATGGCACCCCTTATTTATACTAATTCCTAAGGACTAAAGTACAATTAAAAATTACTTACAAGTCCCTAGATTATTTACACTTTGGTCCTAGTTCTAGAACTTTCTACACACTCTAGGACCTTCCAAGACTTTCTTGAAGTTTCTACATTATTCTAGAGAATTCTCTAGCCTTCTTGAATAATCTAGAGGGTTCTAGAGTCTTCCGGAAACCTGTCCACAACTCTAGACCCTTCCGCCCCTATCCGGATGCAAAATTTGACTGTGAAGTGGCGGGACGTGACACTCTCCCCCACCTATGGATGCGACGCCCGCGTCGCATCATCGCTTCGTCGCCAACCGGGTCTTGCCTTCTCGTACGCGTGGCCAATAGTCTACTCACTCGATCTACGCCCTCACGCAACGCCTCCAGTTGCTTCCTGATCTC
>JAJOOH010009980.1:0-72349 GCA_029582605.1 Solanum gracilifrons | reverse complement strand
TTTGGTTTGCTTCCGTCTGTTTATATTGTTATTTGCCTACTCTTGTTTAGTTTCTACCCTCAGACCCATTACTTGTTGTTCCGGGTTACGGGTTGGCTTACCTACTGGTGGGTTATAGTAGGTGCCATCATGACTTGAGAAATCGGATCGTGACAGATAGACTTGAATATCGTGTTAATATTTATGTGGATAATTACATTAATATAGGACTAGTGACTTCTTGTTAAGAGCTAAAGGTAGGTGGATTAAATTGGTAATAAAAAGTTGTATTCTTGGGATAAAAGTCACTACAAAGGTTTAGAACATGAATTTTGTGGTTTAGACAAGTATGATCGTCTTGTGTAGCAACTTTTAACTCTGAGTTAGGATTGAACACGATAAAAAAATGTAGTTAGACTTAGACCTTGGTAAGATTAGTGATATGTATCCTTGTGGGAGATATAAGTTGCAACTAATGAAGTGTAGTATTCAGAAGGAGAAGCGTAGTGGAAAGTGTTTTAAGCTCAATTCTTTAGTGTGAGAAGAGTTTTGGAGATTAATTAAAGATCATAAGAATCCTATAGCACAAAGTTGAGTTGACAACTCCTTTACTGGTTGAGTTTCGATATAAGTTTTAACTTGGGTCAACTTTAAACTAGAATATATCATATAATATGAAGAGTTATGTGTCCTATTACCTATCAAATCAAAGGCTTATGAGTCTTCTTTTCAACCTCACCGACCATTCGTTAATCTAATTTCAAAGTAGAAAGTTATGGGTTCTTTTACTAGAACATGTATGGATTGGAGAGTTTGGCGATGACATATGTTAGTTCAGCAAATCGTTGATGTTTTTTGTGTATAACATCACCACATCACTAAAATGATATGAAAACGTTCAAGAACTGTTAAATTTTGCGATCCAAAGCCCTACTTTGGCAATCGCCGAATAGGTGATGGCACCTCTGAATCGCCAAATTGGCCCACAAATTCATTAGAAAGTCTTTTTTCAATCTTTCATATCTTTTTATGTTCCAAGAGGGATATTCTTGCCCTTTAACTCTCAATTAACTTCCCTAAATCCATGTTATAACCTAATAACATCAAAATACGTATAGTAACTCCTAAAATCCCTAATTCTCCTTCTCCAAAAGATCAAGAACATCAAGTTAGAGTTTTTGTTCCAAGGTTCTTCATAAAGGCAAGTCCTTCTCCAAGGATTTTAAGATTTCCAAATCAAATTTCAACATCTAATAATGAGTTACTAATGTAAATCTTAACCCTTGGCCATAGGTTTTCAAGAAGCGAATTCAAGAATCTCAAAAGAAAATAATCTTGATCGCTCTTTATCAAGTTAAAGTTCTTTGTCAAGATTGTGGAGCATTTTGTAAGACTATCATAATGAGGAAATCAATTTTTTCTTACACCCTACATCTACAGTTTTAGTTAGTAAGATCAAATTAGGGTTTTTACTCAAAGTTCATGATTTTTGAATTCATCTATTTCAAATGTATTCATTATTGATTTCATTTTTGGTATCATTATATTATATCTTGTTGATGATCCTTGATTGATTTAGGGTTCATGATATTCTACCACGTGACCCTCCCCTCTTGGCTAAAGTTATTTGAAAATCTTGTCATATTAATTTCTTATGCATTATTTTCATGAGTAAAGTATATTACAAGTTTAAAAGAAGTCTTTCAAGAAAGAGTTCAAGAAAGTAAGATTTCTTTCAAGTGCGTTATTTTAACAGAGTTTCAAGAAAGTATATTTTGCATTTAGATGCATATTTTCCAAAAGAAAGTATAAATAGTTTCTTAAAGTAAGCATGTCCAGGTTTAAAGAAAATATATTTCAGATATGAGAAAACATAATCATATTTTCATGATAGCACAATCAATTTTTTTAAAACTAAATTAAAGTTCAGTTTAGTTCAGTTTTAAAGCACTATCATTAAGTATAGACTCAAAGTATCATATTTTCAATTTTTACCCTAATGTGGGACATAAAGTGGGATATCTTAACAGACATTGAGCACAATACATCTTATGGGAGTAGTATTGACCCCAGAGTTGGGTAAGGATTTATATAATTCAAACACCAAAACTACACCACCAACATATGATTAGGAATGTGTCGTTGGTTCAGGCGAATCCTTATAAAGCCCTTGGTAAGGGCTCAAAGATTGAATCCATTAGTTATGTTCATCCTTTTTCCTGACAAGACATTAGATAGTTGTGATAATGTAGGTAAGACATTGTATCATCATGAGACTCACATGATGATTGTTGTAACACCTTGGATTTGAAAATAATGGAAAAATGTAGTTTTTGGGCTTCATGTGTGACCTACAGCTCCCACCTACGATTGGTAGGAGCACTTATGGACCGTAGGTGGCATCCGTAGATGACAAGGGAAATGAAGTATAATTTTTTAAATTTTTTTAGGACCTACGGTGGCCATGTACGGTCCGTAGGTAGACCTACCAACCAAACATGGGCCCCATCGTTTGAAGTTAAAAAAACAAGTCCCTGAACCCCACCTACAGTGGACCAGGACGGTCCGTAGTAGGACCTACGAACCGTAGGTCTGAACCATCAATAAAGGTCCAACAATTTTATTTTAAGGACTTTTGGGTCTTTTTTCTAATTGTTTTAACCCAATACTATATCGTTTTACCTTCTACCGTATGCCCTATAAACAGTTTAAACCCCAAAATTACCCAATTGAACTCATTCTCCTAAAATCCCAAAAGTTGATCAAGTTCTTCGCCAAAATTTCTCTCTGTAAAGCTTGAAGAAGAAGTCTAGGGTTTCAAGATCAAGTCTCCAAATTCACCATTTATTGTGGGGTTTTGACATCAAGGTATGATAATATTCACCTATAGAGTTTTTTCCTCCAAAGGATTCCTAAATTCTCTAATTTTAAAAGTTAGAATTCTCCAATTGAAGTTAGGGTTTATTCAAACTCATGGGTTCTTTTCAATTATGATGTAATTGATTGTTTTATACCTTTTTTTTTTTTTGCATGAACTGAGATAACTACATGTTTTAAAGTCAAATTTACTTGAACCCATGAATGATCCATGATTTCTAGATTTTGATTATATGATGAAGCTTTTTGAACTATGAAAGATGAATTTATAAAGACATGTTTCTTTATGAAATTGATGAAAATGATTTAAGGTTGCTTTGAGAGTAAAGCATCAATGTTGTTGTTGTTGTGAAAGGATTTTCTCACATGAAGGATTCATCAGGTTGAAAGGTTTTCTCACCTAAGATTAATCGAGATTAAGGAGATATTCTAGCTTGGATTGGCTACTTGATGTGACCTTCCATGGATAATAAGATGAGTTAAGATTAATGACTATTTTGTGGGATTTATACTTAGCACCTAAAGGATATCGAAATAGAAGCTCTCCTATAGTTGAGACTGAGTTTCTAGTAGAAATCTCCCTATCCCATAACTATGTGCCATAAGTCGTCTTAGATAGACACTAGCTAGTGGATCAACCTAAGATAGAAGTTTATGGTTCTTACCTTGGCAAGTAAGGACATCTCTTTTCAATGTGGGATAGACACCAGATTCCAAGTTATTGCTCATATTGTTTATGTCGGTTAAAGGTAAATCATCCACAATAATGAACTAAGATTACTTCTAGAAGTATCTCAAATGTGTCTTAAAGATGTTTAGCTTGCATCGACCATAGTTATGGAATATATCTTCAAACATGTTATTTTATAATTTATCTTGGTTATTGCATGTCATATAAAGTCCTTTTAGCATGATTTCATGACTCTTATGCATTGCTATCATACATGGTACATCCATGTACTAATGCATACTTTTGCCTACATTGTTTCACTAATGTAAGGACCGAGCTCCTACCTCCCATACCCGTGGCTAGGGATCCCTTTTAGACATTGAAGATTGGCGAGTCCTCATGTTCCGATGACCAAGACTCTTTTATTTCTTTCATGTCTTTTCATTTCGGCATTTGTATGTTATGTATGACACTACTAGAAAACTGTAAATTACCTGGAGATTTTACTTGAGGATTATTTTCGCAGAAATTTCCTACAAATTTTCATGTGAAAATATGAAATTCCTATATTCTGGACTTTTTAACCTGCGAAATATTTCCCCAGAAAAATTGGTAGGTAAATTTAGCGCCCTTTTCATAAAATTATTACTTAGGAAATTATTTGGTGAAAATAATTTGCAAATACCATTTTCATAGGTGAATTCACAAGTAATGAAAAAAAAAACTATTTTTAAATTTGTTTGAAAGAAAATTCCTAAATAAACTTATTTTCCGATCCAGCTAGAAATAATAACTTAAAAAATTATTTAGAAATAATTTTATATGTGGTAGTACCTGGGGATTTATGCTCTACTAATTTTGTTGGAAATTTATTTCTTGAGGACTTGGGATTTTTTTTTACTTGTAGAATTACTTGAGAATTTTATTATTGTGAATTTGATTGGAGATTTTTTGAGGAATGCATACTTGAACTTTTTAAAATATAATTTAACTGAAAGTTTTTTTTTTTTAATTCGAAGAACTTGTTTTATTTGAAAACTTCGAGGAATATTTTCTTTTAAATATATTTAACCAAAAAAAATCACAATAATATAAAAAATAACAATGACGTTAGAATGAATTTATTTTTAAATATTTGCTCTATTTTTAGATTAAATAAATATTATACAATAATATCAATCTAATACGGTGTTGGAACATTACTACAAATGTCATTATCAATATTTTTAACTTATCACACAAAACCAATGATGCAATTTTTTTTTTTGTTCTTTTTTCAATTTAAATGATAGAAATTATTAAAATTATATGGCTAGTTATTTATCCAATATAAAAATAACTATCATAAATGTAATTAACTTTAATTTAATATTATTTATATTAAATTGTGTATTATTGAATAAGTCAAGCATTATATTAAAGTATAGAAAAATTCAATGATATACATTATTAATGTGAAGTTTAATTACCCTTTATTGATAAAATTATATTAAATGAAAAATAAATAAATTTTACTTGTATATCCAATTGATATATTTTATAAGCATTAAAAATGACATAATTTCTATATATATAGTAAGTAATTAAATGATATTTATATGCAAATATATAATTAAGTATGTTAAAATATAAATATTAAAATATAAATTAAAATTAAAAATACCACAAATACCTAATAAGATATTATATTAATGAAGTAACATTTATGTATAACAAAGATCCTTCACATGCCAATTTATAAGATTTATTTTTATTTTTTTATTATATAAAAAATGACAATTACTACTCCATTTATTTTATTCTTTAATGTAAAAAATTGAATGTCTAAAAATTTACTACTCCAATCAATTTCCATAATTTGGAAAACTATAAGTCTCATCAATTTTTTCCCTTGTGGGTATTTTCTTATTATATAAAAAAGAAAATGACAATTACTATTCATCCATTTATTTTATTCTTTAATGTACAAAATTGAATGTCTAAAAGTATTTACTACTCCATCCAATTTCCATAATTTGGAAAACTAAAAGTCTAATCAGTTTTATTTTTGTCTTGTGGATATTTTCTTATTAAATAAAAAAGAAAATGAGAATTACTATTCCTCCATTTATTTTATTCTTTAATGTACAAAATTGAATGTCTAAAAATTTACTACTCCACTCAATTTTCATAATTTGGAAAACTAAAAATCTCATCAGTTTTTTTTTTGCCTTGTGGGTACTAATTTTTATATATAAGAAACATGAAAAAAATATTACTCTATGTTTGCTTTGATGGTATGATATACAAATATAAAAAAGGTTGAAGGAAAGGAAATAGAGCGATGGAAGATGAGGAAAAATCGTAATCCTCTTGACTGATCGATAAGTAAAATTATATGGAGCAAATATTTATTTTTAGTTTTTAATTTACTTTTTCAGTGTAAGCAAATGTACATATTCATTGGAGTTAAATTACCAAAATATTACTCTACACTTTCTTTGATGGTATGATATACAAACATAAAAAAAGGTTGAAGGAAAGGAAATAGATCAATCAAAGGAAAAATCTTAATCCTCTTAATTGATCGGTAAGTAAAATTATGTGGAGTAAATATTTATTTTTAGTTTTTAATTTATTTTTTTGACGTAAGCAAATGTACATACTCATAAGAGTTTAATTACCATGTTTGATTTCATAATTGTCTTTTGAAAAGGTAAGTACGCATGGACATTTTTGCTCTAACTTTTAGTTTTTCTTGGTTTCCAGATTCAAAAGATAGGATTTCCTATTTTATTTATGAGTATGATTTATCTATTAATTTACTTTAATCATACATATATTAATTTGAGATGTCGTATTTTCTTTATTTGCTTAACATAATTTGAGTGATAAATTACTATTTATTATTATTTTGTTTTTATTTTTATTTTTATGTCATAAGAGTAATTTGTTTTTCATATTATAGATGGAATAGCTTGAATTCTTTATATCTTGAAATGCCTTAAATATTGCTTTTATATGTGATTTTTCGTAATTTTTGAGTTATCGTCTTACTATTTTTTTTATATATGATGAATTCATAAGAAATAATGATATCATGTTGATAAGTAAGAGAAACTATTTCAAGCAAAATGCAGAATTATGGAGATTTTTTTGGTTACTTTGGATAAGGGATGAAATTGAATAAGATAAGACAAAGATAAATAAAAAAATATCGCATACATGAGTTTTAAATTTTAATTCGTCACGTGTGTATAGTACTACGATAATTATTTTTTCTTATTTCTAATATTTTCTTTTTAAAAATAAGAAATAAAAAAAATATCACCTAGCTAGCTACAAAATAAGTCAAGCTAAAAAATAAGCTAGAATTAAATATATACCAAAATAGAGGAGTTACTCAATGTATATTATTTATTACTAAAACTCAAGATTTCTAAAATTTGTATTAGAATAATGAAATGTATCTTTTTATTTTCTATCTTCTTTTATAATGAAATAACGTGACTACATCGGAATATACTAAAATCCGCACTAAAATAAACTAAAGTCTTATATTTCGGTCATACTAAATAATTGAAGTCCTATATTTTGGTCAAACGATATTGAATTGTAAGAATAAATTTGTGTAAAAATGGAAAAGAATTTATAATAATTTCGATATAATATTCTTTTTCTCATTTTTTTTTTCTGTTTTTTTGTCATCATTTAAAAAATTTGATTCTCTCTAAATAATTACACCTTTAATGATTTTTGTAATTCCTCAAATATTCATTATTTCTATAATTGCTCTTTGATACTGAAAAACAATTTACAAATGATGACATAATTTTGTATCGAGTTGTTTGTTGAAATATTAATATTAATGTTTTTCAATTTTATTATTATGAATTTGTAGGTTTATTTCTATTTGATTTGAAAAACAGTTGGTCATTCTTTCCTCTGCATTATTGTTGAGATTTTTCTTGTATTTTTCATATTTTAACTTGCACAAATTTTAGAAACAAAATGAAGACTCTTAAAAGAAGATTATGTGTCTAACATGTATGATCATCTGTTATCATATCGAAAAACAATATGAAAGAATGTTTAAGTTTAGTAATTCCTCATATAAAATAAGCATAGCTTACTTTAGAAAAAAGGACAAATTATTTACATATCATTTGATAGTCAACGGTGGATAAAAAATTATTTAAGTTAGTTATTTTTTTCAAATATAAAACATCCTTATCCCTACAAAATAATTAGAGATTTGTATTTTACAAATGGAAACAAATAAGATGATTGATATTTTTAAGTTTTAATTTAAGTATCATATTTTTATTTTATTTTTATATGAACTAATTAAATAATTAATTACAAAAAAATGCATAATGAAAATGTAACATAAGCACTAACTCCAAATGGATTAATGCAACATAATGACACTAATTATGCCAATATAATGAGACTCTAAAAGTGAGTAAAGAATGCCATGTGATGCCCATGAACGGACAAAAAATATTGTTGAAGTGGCAATGTAAAGATGCATATTATTATAATATTAAAATGACATACTATGTCTCTCCTAACTTTGTACTCCAAAACATAGAGAAAACCAAAGAAAAATAATCTTTTTTGTTTGATATATATTAGATTAGGATAGGTGAATCCTGTTTAATTTGTGCTTTATTCGTGCTTAAGAAATAAATGATAAAAGTACAAAAATATAAATCAACAATAACAAAATATATTGTAAATTATATACACATCAATAATTTTTCTTCAAGTTTGTTTCTCTCTTTACATACTTTTTAAAGAAAAGATAGTTTTTAGACTACTTTTTTCTCGCCTTTACTTTATTAATTAATATAATAAAACACATCCAATTAAGAGTTACTCTAATCCATTTAAATTTGAAAAAAGATTGAAGTGTTTCAAATATTCAAAATTTTAAAAGATCTCTTACTCTAATTATATAAAAATATATTTAATGAAGTTTTTATTATCGCGCGAAGCACGGACCTGTTAACTAGTTTATTTATATTTTTAATTATTTATTTATAAAAACTTTGTAGGTATAATTTAAATTTGTCTATGTTTAATTTGCTTAGTTATGGACATTATCTCATAGGAAGTGTAAGCATAAAATTTTCATGAATGTTGGGTGGTAGTGATTTATTTTAACTATATAAATAATTGTCATGTTTCATGTTTTAATAGTCAAATTACATGAACTTTAGCCAATATTTAAGATATATTTTCCCCAATATTGATATGAGATGAATTAAGAGAATTTTTGTAGAATTTATGAATATCTAAATGGTATTTTAAATACTCAATTAAATTAATTAAATTTTGCTTTAAAAATTAATCAAATTGGAGAAAGACACAAAAAATTAGTGTAGTGGGATTGTATCTTTTGTACCACATCGGAAAAAGACACCAAAAATTTAGCATTTATAATGCTATGACTTAAAATATAGGTAGAATGGAATTTCAAGGAGCAACTATAAATGAGTAGGCATGAAATCTCATGGGGACTTGACATTAGCAGGGCAATTAAATTGAAACTCATGGGGGATTGGACACTTATGAAATTGTGCAATGGGTGGGTAGTTGTGTGAGAAATGTGGATAGGTAGGTACATAGGTGTCTAGGGGGTTCAATGAATAATAAAATAAATAAACCGGAGATAATAATTAATATTGTTTAAAGAAATTTATTTGAATATCTTTCTGCGACTTTACTTGCGAATAAATTGGTAAGAAAATTCATTTTTTTTTTGTATTTTTTGCAAGAAAATCCGCAAGTAATTTACCTACGGAATTTAAATCCCTAGGTAAATTAGTTGGGAATTTTGAAATTCGCAGAAAATAATTACCTACGAAGGTTTTACCTTCAAATTCATTTTTATAGGAAAATCCGCATGAAACTTATTTTCCTGCGAATTTTCATACATAATCACCAGGAAAATTTCCATGTAATTCACACTTTTCTTGAAGTGTGGGTTACATCCCAACCACTCCTTTGATGTAATAGATGACTTTGAGACTTATGTTAGACTTCCGCTTTTTGTCAAACTCTTTATGCTTTAAAAATGTCTTTTGAACTTTTTAAGATTCTATTAGCTTGTATATGTATGCTAAGTGGCTTGTATAGGGTCTCTCGGGGTCCTATACGCCATATTACGACTAGGGTGTACTTTGGGTCATGATAAACTTGGTATTCAGAGCACAAGATTTAGAAAGGTCCTAGGAAGTCTCTAAGCCACGTCGAGTAGAGCCTTGTTCATGAGTGTGAAGCGCGCCACATTTATGAATAAGAAGCTATAAGATGATTAGGAAATTCCACTTCTTTCATTACTCTAAGGTCGTGCAATAAAGTGTAACTCTATGTCTTTCTCTTTATCCCTATCCGATGCCTTTTAGGATATGGCCCCTCGAAGAGCATACGTTCAGAGGAATGTGAATGAGAATGTTGAACGAGAAGCTCTTCCTTAAGCTCCTCAAGTTTCGGCCAATCCTTTAGCCAAACAAGTGACTAATGCAGAGTTTAGGGCTGCTTTTCAAGTGTTGTCCCAATCCATGACAGCTCAAGCCAATAGGGAGGTTATGGTCCCCGTGAACCCAAATGTGATTAAGACAGTATCCATGGACAATAGCATTAATGTGCATTCACATTTGAGAGCACTTGTAGCATTAGTAACTAATAGCTTCCATTGTGCCATTAAGCATCTAGATCAACAACGAACATGATATTTAACTATAATAAGATCGAATTGAAAAATATTATTACAAACAACTAATAATTGAACCATATGAATGAGATTAAATATAGGTCTTGTATCCTCAAACAGAATCATATTAAGTGATGAGTCGTAGATTTACACTCATTTGAGGTCATTTTAGTTCAATAACTAGTGTCCTTAATGCCTAATTATGTCCTATTCTGATGACATTTTGATGATTTGTAGTTATGAAGGCTAAATGACAAGGCAATGATGAATGTATGAAAGAAAGGCAAAAAATGTTGAGAGAAGTATAAACTCCACGCTGGCAGTTGCCTAACCAAAAGGGCGGATCGCTCAAGTGTCCTGACCTCACTGAAAGTGATAGTGCTCACACATGAAGATGTTCAAGGCATGTTGGTGAACTAAAAAGCAAAATGGTGATTCGCCGAAGATGAAAGGCGAACAAGATGACCATCGCCGAAGGTGACACAACTCGGATGAAAAATGAAGGCTTAAAAAGCGAACAAAGGTGGTAATTGATGATCTACTGAATATGATAGGCAGACTCAATCGAGTTTGCCAACCAAGGTTCAAACACCTGAAGCATGAAGCAAAATAAAGGTGATCTAAGGAACATATAATGATCCGCCGATCCTATTTGGCAAGCCTGATTAATGTTAACGAATTGGTCATAGTGGATTTAGGGACAAATTTTGGAAAACTATAAATAACCCAAAGGAGAGAGAAAATGAAGAGTTCTTTTTTGGATAAGTTTTCAGAGCTTTTAGAATTAGAGTTTTTGAGAGTGTTTGTATGAAACTTTTATCTTGTGTAGAACATCTTTAGTTTTGGGGTTTTAGATTTCACTTTTGAAATTGACAATTCGAAGTTGGAATCAAAGTGGGTGTTGATTATAATTACTTAATTTCATCACATCCATGGCTGCTCTCATTATAGGTATAATTTATTCGAAAAAGGGCCTAAAATATCCTTGAACTATTGGAAATGGTACAAAACTACCCTCCATCCACCTATTGGCTCCCAAATACCCCTGACATCTACCTATTGACTCTCAAATACCATTTCATCCACCTTTGGGTTCAATATTGACCACTTTTATAGAGGATTGTCATTTAAATAATTTTTTTAAATACCTGGCAATCATCTATTGACTACAATTTAATTACTTAAATTAATTTACAAACTCATTCATTTTACTCGATCCAAATTGACTACACTTGATTCAAGTTAATTATACCCGACCCAAATTAACTATACCCGCCCCAAATTACATTTACCCCACCGATTAAAACAAATACACCCTTTATTCCCAATATTTCATTTCCTCTTTCAACCGTACTTCCCCAATATATTCACTTACAATCTCAAAAAACACTACCTAAATACACTCATGTATCATCATAAAAAATTATGAGTGTTTTGGTAATTTCTTATGGTGATACATGTGTATTTAGGTATTGTTTTTCAAGATTGTAGGCAAATATATTGGGGAAGAAGGTTGAAAGATGAAGTGAAATGTTGGGAATGAATGGTGTATTTCTTTTAATTGGTGGGTAAATATAATTTAGGACGCATGTAATTAATTAATTTGGGTAGTGTATAATTAATACTGAGTGAGTTTGTAAATTAATTTAAGTAATTAAATTGTATATATCCAATAGTTGGTCGCCACGTATTTCAAAAAAAATATTTAAATGATAATCCGTTATAAAAGTGGTCAATATTGGACCCAAAGATGGATGACAGAGGTATTTGGGAGCCAATAAGTGTATGACAAGGGTATTTGGGAGCCAATAGGTGGATGTAGGGTAATTTTGTACCATTTCTAATAGTTCGAGGGTATTTTAGGCCCTTTTTCGTAATTTATTTACTCTTTATGATGCGTGGCTAAAACCTCAATTCTAGGGGTGCATTTATGGGGTTGGGTGTCGATATAATGTAGTGGGTATTGTGTTTGACTCTATTTTATTGATTTTCATTCATGAATTTAGGTTATAAAGCATGGGGTTAGCTCATGAGTTATGGTTGCAAACTTAATCCTATTATCGATCTCAGATTGATGCTCGAAAGAGATCAATTGGAGTGGGTAATTAATTTAATGCATGAAATTTAGGTTTGATTTCTATGGTTTGCTCGAAAGAAAAATTATGGTTCAGATTTATTTGCCCAAATCTGCTCGAAAGAGAGATTTCGTAAGGTATTGGGTTGATTTGTGATTCACATAAATGAGACTGAAAGGAGATTCTATGAATCAGTATAATGAGATCGAAAGAATATTAGTGTCATTGAAGACGACTCAGCCTATCCATGATTGTTAAGCACTAATGAGCAACACAATTATCCCTACTTGACATCAATTCCAATCCCTGCACCCCTATATTACTTCTTAATTACTTGAATTTCTAAATTTTAGTTTAAATGTGACACCTGATACTTCAAACTATTTTAGTATATTTGCTGGAATCATCCACCCATTTGTCTTAATGTGCTACAGTGAATATGTCCACATTCTTGATCTCCTAGTTAAATTCTTATCATTATACCAGTCCTTGTGTAATTCGACCCCGACTCTTTGTTGGGTAATTTTATTGACAACAACCACTTACTCTTCTAATTGTTTTAGGGTAATTTGAGTATTATAAAAAATGATGTCACTGCCGGAGAATGGTGGCTAAGAATTTAATTAGTTGAGTTAGTTAATAAACTTGTTGAGTTTTAGTAGATGGTTGTTTGGTGTGTTGTTTTTGCTGATTTACGGGTATAAAACATGAGTGATCAGGGTAGTGACAATGGTAGTCACTACATGAAAAATGATCAAATGGGTGACTTGAATGACATGCACATGAATGTCATTGCAACCAATGGAGCTATCCGGTTACCACCCATAATAGGGAGGGCGATGTTCCATGTAACCGGAACAATGCTATGGCTACTCCAAATGAGAGGAATGTTTGGGAGGTTTAGCTCATGAGGATCCTCATGAACACCTTCAAAATTTTGTGGATATTTTATGTCCGTTCGTTTTCAAGAACATCTCATAAGAATTGATTCGGCTAAGATTATTCCCATTCTCCTTGACGGGGGAAGCTACTAGATGGTTGGGTAAGTTGTCGAGTGTTTCGATCACTTCTTGGGAGGAGTTAATCGAAGATTTCTTAGAGATATTCTTTCCTCCCTAATAAATGGTCAAGCTTAGGACAACATTCAGAACTTTAAAAGGGTGGGGGTGAACCTCTTCACGAGACATGATTGTGGTTCTAAAAATTACTTTTACAATGTCCAACACTTCGTGTTCCGATCAATTTGCTGCTGCAATACTTTTATTGTAGCCTTGACTTAGTCAACAAGGGCTTGGTGATAAACTTGTTCAATGTGGGATGATATAACAACCGTTCGAGGTGGCAACATTGTTATTATATGATATGACAAAGTTAAACCGAACATGGCATACTAGGGAGGACTAAATATCTTCTCAACAATGGGGCATAAGTAAGGAACAAATGAAAAAGGTTCATGAGCATGATGTAAACATGGATAAAATGATGACCCAACTTGACTTGGTTTACAAACATGTCATGTAAGGTGGATTGAAAATGGTAAATGTAGTTGGTACAAGCAATGGACAAAGCCCTGGAAGATGCCAAGTTTGAGGCATTGTACAATGCAGAGGTGATTTAAATGGGAAATTAAATGGGGGGGGGGGGGATTCTCATCCTAACTACCTAAGACTGGGTGGGAACTAAGGTTGGAACAAGCATCGAGATAATGTTTGGAGAGATTGGAGAGATCGAGGTTGAAACTGGAGAGATCGGGAAGTTGAAAAAGATAGATATATCCCACCTCAAGATCTCCCAAAACCAAAGGAACCAACTGGATCGGAGGGAAACCGAACCGATGATATGCTAACAAGGATCTTCAACAAGGTTGAAGGGTCCAACAAAGTGTTGAAGGATGTGAAAAATGACTTCTGCATTTTTACTCAAACAATTACTTCTCATTTCGTATCAATCAAGCAACTGGAAACTCAGATGTGCTAGATCTCCACCTATTTAAACCTAAAGGCATAAAAGGAACATTGCCCCAAATCCCAAAAATGACTATTGATGAGTAAGAACTGTGTCGTCCCATGACATTAAATAAAGTGCCTCTTGGGAGACAACCCAAGTTTATTTTATTGCTTTCAATAATGGGTGTGTTGTGAGTGCAGATTGAAATTAAGTCGAAAGGTTGAAAAGGATGCAGAAGGCGATGAAAGTACCAGCCAGTGATGTGCAAAAATGATTGGGCGAGCATCTTCATTTTCCCCCTTTGATCCAAGAATTTTGAAAAAGGTACTGTCAACTTTGACGATCAGGGACCAAATCGGCGATTCGCCCAAGCACAATAGGCGAACGACATCGGATCCGCCTAACAAACCATCATGTTTGAATGTTTTTCACGCAATATCCATGAGCTTATGCTCCTTCACTGATTCACCAAATGTGTTCGATGACATTAGTCACAGATCACTGATTGAGCCTGAGATAAAAAGGCCAGGAGTCTTTCAAGTTTTTAAAAACAACCTTTAATCTTTTAGCATTCTTTCACTTCCAAAACTTCCCATACCCTTGTTTCTTTGCTTGTGTGACCTCATTAACATGGATTCACATGCTTGGAGTGCATTGTGATGCTTGGTTCTCAATCCCAAACCCTTCTCCCTTGATTTTGTGGTTATTGGTCTTCTCTAAGGTTGGTTTTCAAGACGTTCACTAATAGTTTTGCTTAATCCTTATGTGTATGTTTCGGGTCTCTTATTATATTCTTGATGGGCTGTGTGATTTGCATGGGTGATGCTAAATGGTTGTGATTGAACTCTGCCCATAAGTTATGATAGTTGATTTGATGTTTGAAATTGTCAAAATTGATTATGAAGGTTAAAATTTGAAATTGAGTCATTGAATATGTTTGGTCTTGTTTGAATTGAGTATGTGTTTAGTATGATTAGCCCAGTGTGGCCCCAAGAGTTGTATTTGCCCAATGATGGATAGAGTGAGGACTTTCTTACGGGCAAATCGTCATTTTGCACTACTTTGTGAAATTTGGGGGAATTGTGAGTAGCCATGGGTAGAATAGCATGTGGTTAGATTTTAAAACTGATTGGGTAATGGGTATTGCTGCGTATTGGTGTTGAAATTGGGAAAAATTGGCATTAGGCTGAAATGACCTGTTCGACGGGCTTGCCTTAGCTCGCCAAGGTTATTAGGCGAATCACCAAGTAAGTCCCAAATCGCCTTTAGTGCTTGAATATGTGACGTGAGAACTGTCTAGTTCAACGAGCTTATCTTAACTCTCCAAAACTAATTCAGCAGATCGCCGAGTCGGAGTAGACAATGCCCTTTGTGCCTATCTCTTTTAGTTAAGCACTGTCACTTTCGGTGGACTTGTGTTAGTCTGTCGAAACTGACTCAGTGGATCTCCAAGTTGAAGATTACTCCACCTCTCATGCCTGGGTATTATTAAAGTGTGGATTTCAACTTTAGCGAGCTCTCCTAACCTATTGGGTGAATCGCCTTTCCTGTCGGCGATCCCCAAAGCTGGTTCTGAACTATGTTTGTTTTTGAGTTTGATTTCAACTAACCTTCACCCGATTTGTGTTTTGAATTATTGTGCCTTGCAAGAAATTGGTAGATCAAAAGGCAAGATAGTTGTGTCCTCCAACTCTGAGAGAGACTCTCCTCCACCCTCTCCTCAAAAGAAAAATAAGGGGATCACCATTAATGATCCCTTTAAGGCTCCGCAACAATAAGCCACTTCATGCTCTTCTACGCGCATGGGTGAACAACCCATGAAGGTGATTGCTAGAAAAAGGACGATCTAGTCCAAGCTAGCACACACCCCTCAGTTGTAATCACCTCCTCTCGTGTTCTCCTTAATATTGCTCTAAGAGACCTCAATAGGCTCAAAGCGGCTAGAGAATGGACTATTTTAGAGGAGAGATGACTCTTCACTGATGGGTGATAAGTGACTATCCCACAATCTGGGATACAATCAAGTCCATGGGTTTCACCAGTTTACCAGAGCTTGACCTCCTTACGTACCAACAAGGGTGAGGGAGTTTTACGAGACCTATGCTAAGGCCTTGCCTAATAAAATAAAAAGATTCGTATCAAAAACCTTGGATGAGGTTGAAGTCCGAGGTAAGATGGTGCAGTTCCACTTAAGTGCAATCAATAATGCTTTGGGAACAAAGGGTAATCGAGATGAAATGTACAAGCTGTGTATGCAGCATGATCTTGATACCTTGAAATATTGGTTGGCATCACTTATTTCATATACCTCTCTTCTATGGATGGCAGACAAAGTGAAGATTGAAAAAAAGGATATAAATATTGGAGATCGGTATTGGTTCGGGTTCATCAGTAGCAACATAATACCATCCAAGAATGAATCAATCCACTGGTATTTGAAGGGTATCTTGGTTGGTACAATTATTGAGCACGGAAAGATAAATGTATGTTAGATCATTATTGATGAGATGCTGATGCGAGCTCGTCAGGAGCAGACTTCTCTCTCCTTCCTAGTCTTGATCATATATATGTGAGGTTGCGAGAGTCCTTTTTCAGGAAAGGACTATGTGAAGATTACCCCCTATCATCCAGTAATATTCGAAGGATTGAGGCAGATTACTTAAGAGATGATGCAGTTTGGAGGAAGCCACCACTACTAGATTCCACCCTTGTAGTTGATACTACTACACTAGAGGTTGGTGCCGCTTAGCCCGGTCTTTCTGTAGATTTATCAGGTACGCCTAAGTCTCCTTCTATGCCTTTCACCTCCATAACTGCTTCACTTGTACCTATTTCCCGACCTTCCTTGACCCAAGCCCTGATATACCAAATGGGCAACCTTGCTCGGTCTGTGAATGTAAGAGCAATAAGGGTAGAGAGGGATATGCTCATATTTGTCGAGAGTGCTATTGAGGATGCATTACTTCAAGTTAGAGGCCAGATGGTACAATATCAGAAAATATTGGCATCGTATGAGGAGAGGTTAGATAACCTCACAACTAGGAAGGATGCTAGGGTAGCTTAGATGAGTTGACTGCTATGAGGGGTGAAATTGCTACTCTCTGCATTGATATTGTTAAGCTATGGTCCATCGATATATCTATGTTATGGGGGTGAATTTCCCTTGTCCGATATGCCTGATTCTGTGCTCTAAGTCGAGAGTTGAGGTACCTAGTAGTATGGTTGAGCAGCCTGGTGTTATTGATACTGTTAGTGATGGTGAGAGAGTTGAAGATGAGGCTTATGTTGATTTAGCTGAGGAGAAAAATAAGGAGGAGTTTCAGAGAGATGATGAGTAGTGGATTATTGAGATGTTGATGGAGCTGCAGGATATATTGAGGAGACGATGGTGCTGGCTGTGATGGAGAGATCTCGTGTGGAGACCCTACTATTCCTCTTTTAGATGTGCCAGGCATTGATGCTTGTTAATGCTACACTGCCGACTCCTTCTCCTACTTTGCTTGGAACTGATGCTCGAGAGGATGCCATCCCTTCCGACACTCCAGATCTAGGCACTTCACAAGAATATCACATCAGGGGAGCTTCTATATCACCCTCCTCTTATTTTTACTTGCCATCACATTGAGGACACTACTAATTTTATTTTGGTGTGGGTGAGGGCACTTGTGCCAATATTTCCCTTTTTGATTATATTTTGTTATTTTTCAGTTTTAGTTTGAAACATTTGTAGTAGTTTGATATTTTTGTTTTTATTATGATAGTTGATTGTTAGAACATTTTGTCTCTCTTTATTTATCTCACCCCAAAAGTTTGGAAGTTTTTGAAATGTTTGAGTTTTCATTGTTAATGTTTGAGGATCAATTGTGTTCAATATCGATGTCTTGGATAGTACTTATGATGATAAATATGTTTTGTTCTAATGATTGCAAGAATAAATTGATGTGGCTTCACTTTTTTATTCTTTTGTTGGCTAGCTGCATTTTGATATGAGCCTTGCAATGAACATCGTACGTAAGCTTTTGATCTTGTTGGGCTGTGCTAAATGATTGTATTTAAAGTGCCTTGTGTGGTGAGGTTTTACTTGAAATCATGCTGGTTAAATCCTAGAATTTTCCTTGTTAGTCCAATTGTTAGCTTTGGTGAATGCAAGAAATGATCTTGGGCACTTTTTTTTAGAGAAAAACCAGATGTTCATACCTTTTGTGACTACCTGGTGAGGGCGTGCAACCCTATAGGCACCATTTGAGCCTAAACCATTTGTTGTCAAACTTGTTGAAACCTCTTGAGCTGAATTGTTCCTAAATTCTCACCCATAAATTGTTTTCTAAGCATTGGTTTGTTTGAATAGCCAACTTAGGTGAAAAGCCTAAGTTGAGGGTGTGGATAGGAAGGAGGAAAGAAAGCCAAGTGAAAGGTAATGAAAGAAAAAGCGAGACTCAACTTTGAAGTGTGTTACAAAAAGAAGGAATCCCTCCTTATAAAAAATGGATAACAGAAGTATGAAAATTGAAATGAAAAATAAAGTTTGAGGAAATAAATGGGGTGTCTAATAAATTGAATTAAAATTTGAAGTTTGAGTCTCCAAGTTAAAAGAATGGAAAGAACTTGAGAAGGGTGAAGATGAGTGCGATATTGCTCTGAAAAGGTGAAGTCACTGAGCCAAATTGACAATACCTTTTCCTTAATCCATATTACAAGCTTAAAAGACCTTTGAGATCTTGCATGAACTAGGCCGTGTGATGATTGGAAAATATGGGAAAATGTATGGGATGAAGCTTGCATGTATTTCTCTTTCAGAGAGTGAGAGTTGTATTGATTCCTAACTTATTTATTGATTTGATTTGTGAGAGAATGGAATCATTCTTGATGTGAGGGAACTTGAATGCATTTGTTGGAACATAGTTTTGCACTAGAAAAGAAGCAATAGTGAGCTTGAACTTTTTGTGGCTGACCTAGAAATTTTACTAAGGGTGTCCAAGAATAATGGTGTGTGGCTGTCAAAATAAAATAAAAATATTGTGGTATTTGGGGTTTTAACTCGGAACTTCTTCATTCAAATGGACACCCATTACCACTATGCCAAACACATAACTTTTGTCAAGGGTGTTCAACTTTAAATATATATCCTATAAATATAGAATTTGACATATATATATAGCATAATTTTCCGATGAACGGTGTCTAGTTGGACACCCTAGGGTGGCTCTAGATACACCACTGTGAGCTTGGATTGATACCGACTAGTCATCATTTGAAGCTGTTTGAGCTTTATTGAGTATTGCATTTGTTTTATAGTAATCTTTTAGTGGCACTTACATGTTGTCTCTCATTGAGAACGACCCCCTTGTTGTGATACTTGATACTTTCAACTATTTTAGTAAATTTGGTGGAATCATCAATCCATTTGTATTAATTGCTACAATGAATAGGTCCGTATTATTAATCTCCTAGTTGATTTTTTATCATTATACTATTCCTTGTGGGATTTGACCTCGACTCTTTGTTGGGTATTTTATTGACAACAACCACTTACTCTTCTAATTGTTTTTGAGGATAATTTGAGCGTTATCATTGAGAAACTACAACAAAAAAATACTAATAGATAAATGAGTTGCTTAGTACCACAAGTACAACACCATCATGTATCTATTGAATACTAAATAAATTACTCCATAGTTATTTGTTTATAGACTGTAGTTTCATGATTGTGTTGTACTTGCGAGACTACACAACTAATTTATTTATTTAGTGTTTATTTGTTGTAGTTTCTTAACATGATTATGTTTGAGGATACAAAAAAACATATCTAATCTCATTCATATGGTTCAATTATTAATTATTTGTAATAATAATTTTTATTTGGTTTTGTTGCAGAAAAAATCATATTAGTTGTTGATCTGGATGTTTATTGGCACACCAGAATCTATTATTTATTAAAGCTAGAGTTCTCTCAATCTTAATGCACTTTATCACTATTATCAATCGATACTAGCTTAATTTTAATGACTTGAATCCTTTAATTATTATTTTGTCTGTATAATAAACTACAAAATGGTTATGCCTATGGAGTTTTGGTTTTCAAACTTACCTTTCTTTTTGCATAACAATTATGTTATGTTACTCTACTCAGTTTTCTTCCCACCCTTTAGAGTTTGGCTTAGTGGTCAATATGTAGGTGCAAACCTTGGTGAACCAGGGTAATTACAAACTAAATAAGTTCCATCATTTATGCAATCGTAACATAACTAAATAAGCACAGTTTTTTTTACAAAACTTGGATGACATAGTTAGTCTAATTTTTGCGATTTAAAAATGTGTTCATTCTAATTCATACTATCAATTTTATAAATGGAAAATAATAATGTTTTTCCATGTTGTTACAACTATATATGTTTTAAAAGAGGGGAGATCATGTTAGGTTTTGACCCATTGTTTTACCAATCTTAACTTAATCTTTTTGAACCAAGAAAATTTTGGCAGTTTGGAACTTGACCCAATAATTACTTTAACCCATTTAAATCTATTTGACTTTGACCCAACCCGCCTATTTGTAATCTCTAAAGTCATATGTAGTTCTTGATCGTATGTCATGATCATTATTTGTGGAGAACGTATTTTTCTAATTTTTCTTAGAATTCTCGTCTGCTTGTGTCATTTTTATGTGAATGATAAGAGATAGGATCTTTAACATTAAGAAATGTAGGGATTTTTATAAAAGACATGTTTTGTTTGTCAGGTGTAGAAACAATCCAATAATCACAACATGTTGCAATTGATATTTTCAATTCAACATTTGTTTTTGGACAATATCAAACTTAAAAAGTGATTATCACTTTGACACAAAAAAATTTTTCTTTCCTTTCTTCGGTTGATTAGAGTTAATGTTTTCTGCAGAATTGCAGTCTTAGACCTTAAATTTCTGGTCGAGAAACATTAAGTTCTATACAACTATGTGTTTAGCAATAGCAAAATATGGCTAAATCCTTAGTCATATAACATTAAATATTCTTAATCATTAACTCATTTTTAACTCCATTGTCACTATGTTAGTTGAAAGGTTGAGGTAAATGAAAACTAACTACTTCATTGTTGAAACAAGAGAAAAAAGAAAAGCATTATAAATAGTATTTTCAATTTGTTATTCAAAAAATAGAAAAGGACATTATTATATGATGCTTTAAATTCGGGAGTTGGGGTACGACGACAGCTAGGGTGAGGGACTTCACTAAGATGAATTCCTAGAGTTTTATGGGCCCAAAGTTGAGGAATATCACCAAGAGTTCATCGACGAAATTCATAAGATCATGAAGATTATGGGAGTTACACCAGTGGAAAAGGCGGACTTTTCCACTTATCAGTGTGAAAGAGTATGCATTGAAGTTTATTCAATTACCTATGTACACCCCTACTATGGTTACCAACTCTAGGGCTAGTGTAACACCTCAGATTTGAAGAAAGGTAAGAATTTCAGGTTTCACAGATTTGGTGCTAGTATAGACGGAACCACCGACGGTCCATACCAGACCTCGGACCGTAGGTAGGGACCGTCATTGGCAAGCTTCCAATAATTTAGATTGTCAAGTCCCAGTACTCTTTGACGATTTACCAAGATGGTCCGTCATTCAATGTATGAGTCGTAGGTATGCGCCATAGGTCTGTCTTAGACTTAGTGAAGCTTTAGGATTAAGGTTGGGACTCATGGTTGAGGTGTATGGTCCATAAGCGAACCCACTACTGTACATGGGGTCATGTCATTGGGGGTCCAAATGTTGTGGCCTGTAAACTCACCAATGGTTGACCAGGACGGTCCCTAGTAGGACCTACGGACCATAGGTCAGTCCTGTCGGTGAGGAGTCGATAGTTACTTAAAGGGTCTTTTGGTCTTTTCCCTAGTCGTAACCCTATACTACATCGTTTTGCCTTCTACCCAAAGCCCTATATAATGATTTATACCTCCAAATTACCCAATTAAATTCACTCTCCTAAATACCCAAAAGTTGATCAAGTTCATTCTCTAAAATATTTCTCTCTCTAAGGAAGAAGAAGAAGTCTAAGGTTTCAAGATCAAGTCTCCAATCAACCATAACTTTTGACTTTGAACTCCAAGGTATGATAGTCTTCACCTATGGAGCCCTTTCCTCCATAGTGTTCCTAAAGTCCCTAATTTTGTAAAGTTAGATTGCCAATCAAGTTAGAATTTTATTCAATTACCATGGGTTCCTTTCAGTGTTGATCCAATTGATAGTTTTATGTTTTCTTATGCATGCATTGAAGTAATTGCATGATTTTAGGTTGAATTCCCATGAGCCCTGTATAACCCATGTTTTCTAGACTATGATGATCAAATGTGGGTTTTGAACTATGCAAGACGAATTTATGAAGATATGCATGTTCTTTATGAAATTCATGAAAAATGATTTAAGTTGCTTTGAGAGTAAAGCATAGATGTTATTATTGTTGTTGTTGTGAAATGATTTCTCACATACTACTCAATACATGAATGTGAATGGGGTTTCTCACATCAGGATTTTTGGAGTTGAATGGTTTTCTCAACTAAACTTTGAATTAAGACTTAGGAGCTATTATAATGAAATATAGCTTGGATTGGCTACTAAATGTGCCTTCCATGGATAA
The DNA here is from genome assembly GCA_029582605.1 of Solanum gracilifrons. NCBI lineage: Eukaryota > Viridiplantae > Streptophyta > Magnoliopsida > Solanales > Solanaceae > Solanum > Solanum gracilifrons. The sequence goes on along the minus strand of JAJOOH010009980.1, from coordinate 49,467 downwards.
TAAGACACGCGATGATTACCCATTTCTCTTAATGATAAGACAAGTAAACACTAATGACTTTTTCCATAGGATTTTTGCTTAGGACCGAGTGTAAAAGAGGCGATTACTCATGTCCCATAAACTATGTGCCACCATAGGTTGTCTTAGATAGACATTAGCTAGTGAATCCACTTAAGGTAGAAGTTATGGTTCTTACCTTGTCAAATAAACAAATCTCTTTTCGGTGTTGGATAAACATCAAATTTCATGTGTTATAGCTCACATGGTCTATATGTCGGTTAATGGCTACTTTCCATAATAATGAACTAAGGTTACTTCTAGCAGTATCTCACATGTGTTTTAAAGATGATTTTACTTGCATTGGTTATGTTCATGATTCCTATTTCTTAACTCGGTCTTTGCATGTTATGAAATATCCTTTTAGCATGATTTTATAACTGTTATGTATTACTATCATACTTTATACATTCTTTGTACTAACATATACTCTTGCCTACACTCTTTCAAAATGTATGGTCTGACACTCCGATTCCGCATCCTCATGGCTAGTGATCATCTTAGTAGCTTTTGAAGTGTGGTGAGTCCTCATGTTCTGAGGACCGAACCCTTTATTGCATATTGTCTTTACTGTTTTCCAGATTGTATGTGATGCATGTGTTTACTTTTTGCCGGAGCCATTTGGTAAGGAGGAATAGAGATAGGTTGCGTATTTTGGAGAAGTTAAATACCTAAGTCTATTTCCTTATCGAGAAAAATATTTGGTAGATCATTAGGAAACACTTCCATAAACTCATTTACAATGGGGACCAACTCAAGAGTAGGGGTTTCAGAATCCATATCCCTCACCCTAACTAGATGGCATAAGCAACCCTTGGAAATCATCTTTCTAGCTTTAAGACAAGAGACATACTGACCTTTTGACATAGAATTTCCCCCTTTCCACTCTAGTATAGGCTAATTTGGAAACCAAAACTTGACCACTCGGGTTCTACAATCAATAGAAGCATAACAAGAATGCAACCAATCCATGTCAAGAATAACATTGAAATCTAGCATATCGATTATTTGAAGATTGTGTTGCAACTCCCCAAGGAGCAACAACTCTTTGCAAAGTTTAGTAAATGTGAGTTTTGGTTAAAGACCGTGGCTTTTCTTGGTCACATTGTTTTCGAGAAGGATATTGAGTTCGATCCTAAGAAGATTGATGCAGTTAAAAGTTGGCCTAGACCTCTACCCTCTTCGGATATTAGAAGTTTCTTGGGTTTAGCCGGTTACTATAGAAGGTTTGTGGAAGGGTTTTCCTTGATTTCCTTTCCATTGACGGCATTGATCCAAATGCTAGTCAAATTTTTATGGTCGCAAGCATGTGATAAGAGTTTTTAGAAGTTGAAAGATAGACTTGCTTCCGCTCTGGTTTTGACTTTACCGAAAGGAACCAATAGGTTTGTTGTTTATTGTGACACTTTAAGAATTAGGTTAGGATTTGTCATCATGTAAAATGGGAAAGTCATTGCCTATGCCTCAAAACAACCTAAGGTGCACAAAAAGAACTATCCTACCCATGATTTAGATTTAGCAGCAATTGTGTTTGCTTTAAAGATTTGGAGACATTACTTATATGGTGTTCATGTCGATGTCTTTTTCGACCACTAAAGTTTGCAATATGTGTTTTAATATCTTCTCCAAAGAAGGTGATTGGAGTTATTAAAAGATTACGATATGAGTGTTCTCTATCACCCCGACAAAGTGAATGTGGTGGCAGATGCTCTTAGTCGATTATCAATGGGTAATGTTGCTCATGTTGAGGATAGTAAGAAGCAGTTGGTTCGAGATGCTCATAGATTGGTGAAAATAGGTGTTTCTATTGGTATACTATAGCAATGGCGGTGTTATTGTCCACAATTGTTCAGAGTCGCCTTTTGTGTCGGAAGTGAAAGCTAAGTAAGGTTTGACCCGATCTTGATTGAATTGAAGGAAACTGTGTTTAAGAAGTCAGTTGAGGATTTCTCCCAAGGGGGAGATGGATTACTTTGATATTAAGGTCGTTTGTGTATTCCTTATGTAGATGACCTAAGGGAGCAAATCTTATTAGAAGTCCATAGTTCTCGATATTCCATTCACTCATAGGCCACCAAGATGGACCGTGACTTGTGGAATGGCTGAAGAATGATATTGCAAAATTAATGGCTAAGTGTCCTAATTGTCAACAAGTGAAAGCTGAGCATTAAAAGCCTAGAGGTTTGTCTCAAGATATCAGTATTCCTACTTGGAAGTGGGAAGATTTGAATATGGACTTCATTGTTGGTTTACCCTGCACATGGCAACAACATGAATCAATTTGGGTCATAGTAGATCGAATGATGAAATCGGCTCATTTATTTATTATTAATAGAATTTTAAGAATTTAAAATTCTTAGTACAAGTCAATGTATTGATATATCTAAATCTAACTGAGTACGTATAATAAGAATAAGTGCTAATAATGTAGAACTGTAGAACTAAATAATTTATCCCCGTCAATGTTTCTTATTCGGTGGAGGACTATGCTAAGTTGTACTTGAGAGAAATGATTAGGTTGCATGGAATGCCCTTGTCCATTATCTACGATCGTGTACCCAATTCACGTCTCAGTTTTGGAAATCTTTCCAAAAGGGGATGGTACTCGTGTTAAGCTTAGTACGATCTTTCATCCACAAACCGATAGGAAAACGGAGCGTACTATCCAAACTTTGGAAGATAGGCTGAGATCTTTTGTAATAGACTTGAAGGGTAATTGGGATGATCACTTGCCTTTGATTGAATTATGTATAATAATAACTATCACTCAAGAATTGGTATAAATCTATTTGAGGCTTTATATGGTAGGAGGTGTTTATCTCCTATTGGTTGGTTTGAAGTGGGTGAAGTTGCTTTGATAGGTCCCAAGTTGGTACATAAAGCTATGGAGAAAGTTTGGCTTATTAGAGAATGGTTGAATACGGCTCAATGTCGACAAAAGTCCTATGCCGATATTAGGAGAAGAGATCTTGAGTTTGATGAGAATGATTGGGTCTACTTGAAAATTTCACCCCTGAAGGGTGTAATGAGGTTTGTAAAGAAAGGGAAGCTTAGTCCTCGTTATGTGGGTCCATATCAAATTTTAAGGTGTATTGGTAAGGTTGCTTATGAACTTGAATTGCCTAATGGCTTGGCAATGGTGCATCCAGTTTTCCAAATCTCTTTTTTGAAGAAATGTGTTGGTGGACCGACATCTATAGTACCATTGGACAGTCTTGGCATAAATGATAACCTTTCTTAGGAAGAAGTTCCGATTAAGATCTTGAACCGGCAAGTTCGGAAGTTGAGAAATAAAGAAATTGCTTTTGTGAAGATTCTATGGAGAAATCAGTTAGTAGAGGGTACTAGTTTGGAGGCCGAGGTCGATATGATATCTCGTTATCCTCATCTCTTTCCCTCCGTCCCTACTCTAGCTTGAGGTATCTAGTTCCTCATGGTTTACTCTTTTGGTGTCATGTGTCTTAGATATTCACATGATTCCTCATATGCATGTTCATGAAAAACTTTGTTTTTGAGAAAATGAGTTATCTTGATAGATTTTTCCATGCTTATGTGCATTTGAGTATGAGTTGCATATAAACCTTATCAAATCATGTTTTGAACATGCTTTAGCTTGGAGTTGATGTTTCCTCCTCAGATATGTGCATTTATGTGATTGCATTCATGTATGGCTGTTAGGTATAGTTCCTATCCTCCTTATGATGTCTTGAATCTCATTCAAGGACGAATGTTCCCAATGGGGAGATATTGTAACACCTCAGATTTGGAAAGAAGGTAAAAAATTCGGGTTTCAAAGATGTGATGCCAGTGCATATGAAACCACCAATGGTCTGTAGGTCGGACAATGCACCATAGGTGGGGACCGTCATTGGCAAGCTCCTAATGATTTAGATTGTCAAGTCCCACTACTCTTTGACGGTTCACCAGGACAGTTTATCATTCAATATACGAGTCGTAGGTATGTCCCATAGGTTTGTCTCAGACTTGGTGAAGTTTTAGGATCAAGGTTGGGACCTACAGTTGAGGTGTACAGTCCATAAGTGGATCCAAAGACCGTACATGGGGCCCGTAGTTGGGAGTCCAAATGTTGTGGTCTTTGAATTCACCAACGGGTGACCAGGATGGTCCGTGGTAGGACCTACGGACCGTAGGTCAGACCCCGTCGGTGAGGGTTCAACAATTGTTTAAAGGGGCTTTTGGTCTTTTCCCTAATCGTTTTAACTTTATACTATGTCATTTTGCCTTCTACCCTAAGCCATATATAATGATTTTCAACCTCCAAATTACCCAATACAATTCACTCTTCTAAATTCCCAAAAGTTGATCAAGTTCATCCTCTCAAATATTTCTCTCTCTAAGGAAAAAGAAGTCTAGAGTTTATAGATCAACTCTCCAATCCACCATAGCTTTTGGGATTTAAAATCCAAGGTATGATAGTCTTCACCTATAGAGCCCTTTCCTCCATAGGGTTCCTATAATCCCCAATTATGTAGAGTGTGATTCTCCAATCAAGTTAGGGTTTTATTCAATTACCATGGATTCCTTTCATTGTTGATCCAATTTATGGTTTTATGTTTTCTTATGCATGAATTGATGTAAGTGCATGAATTTAGGTTGAATTCCCATGAGCCAATGCATAACTCATGTTTTCTAGACTATGATGATCAAATGTGGGTTTTGAACTATGAAAGGTGAATTTATGAAGTTATGCATGTTCTTTATGAAATTGATGAAAAACGATTTAAGTTGCTTTGAGAGTAAAACATAGATGTTGTTATTGTTGTTATTGTGAAAGGATTTCTCACATACTACTCAATATATGAATGTGAAAGGGTTTTCTCATATAGGGATTGTTGGAGTTGAAAGGTTTTCTCAACTAAACTTTGAATCAAGACTTATGAGCTATTCTAATGAAATCTAGCTTCGATTAGCTACTTGTGCCTTCCATGGATAATAAGACAAGAGGCGATTACCCATGTCTCTTAATGATAGGACAAGAAAGACAAATGACTTTTTCCATGGGATTTATGCTAAGTACAAATGGACAAAAGGTGATTACTCATGTCCCATAAACTATGTGCGACGATAGGTTGTCTTAGATAGACGTTAACTAGTCTATCCATTTAAGCTAGACGTTATGGTTCTTACGTTTGCAAGTAAGGACATCTCTTTTCTGTGTGTGATAGACACCATATTCCATGTTATAGCTCACATGGTCTATATGTCGGTTAATGGCTACTTTCCTTAATAATGAACTAAGGTTACTTCTAAAAGTATCTCACATGTGTTTTAAAGAGTATTTTACTTGCATTGACCATGTTCATGATTATGCTTCTTACCTCTTATATTATGTCTTAACTCGGTCTTTGCATGTCATGAAAAGTCGTTTTAGCATGATTTTATAACACTTATGCATTGCTATCATACTTGGTACATTTTTTGTACTAAGGCATACTCTTGCATACATTGTTTCAAAATGTAGGGTCCGACGCTCCGATTGCACATCCTCGTGGCTAGTGATCACCTTAGTAGCTTTTGAAGTGTGGTGAGTCCTCATATTTTGAGGAACGAACTCTTTATTGCATATTTTCTTTACTTTTTCCAGATTGTATGTGATGTATGGGTTACGTCCCAATCACTCTTAATGTAATAGATGTCTTTGAGACTATGTTAGACTTCTGCTTTGTTTTTGACAAACTCTATATGATTTAAACTATCTTTTAAACTCTTAACTCTATTTTCTTGTATGATGTATGCTAAGTGTCTTGTGTAGGCCCTTTCGGGGTCCTATGCGCCATGTTACATCTAGGGTGTACTTTGGGTCATGGCAGTGAGGATGAGTGAGTTCGTATCAGGGGTGTCTGAGATGGTGTTCAAAGATTTTCGTACCACCATATTGATTAAGGAGATGTATATCTCTCGTTTGATGATACATGCCAAAAAAAAATTGAAGTGGAAAAGCTATAGAAGAAGTCAAGAGAGTAAAAAAGGGTAAGGACCGGTGATAGTGATTTTTCTGATTCTAGATCTGGTAGGCATTGCCATCCCTAATTCCTGCAAAATTTCTCTGGTCAAGGTTCTTCTAATGTTCTAGTTCAAAAGTTCAACAAAGATATGGTGTCTAATACTAAGCCTCAAGGAGGTGGAGGTAATGGATCTTCGATCCCCTCTTGCCAAAAGTATGGCAAGAGTCATTCGAGAAAATGTTTAGCTGGTACGGATGTTTGCCATATTTGTTGAAAGAGTAGTCACAGGTTGAGGGATTGTCCTTTTCTCTCTACTAAAGGTAAGGATGGTAGGCAAGCTCAGCCAAGTGATTTTTTGTTTGGGTGCCCCTTGTTAGAATTTATTCTATGCTCTTCAGACTTGACATGATCACGTGGGTTCTCTAGATGTTGTGAGTGGTATGTTGAAAGTCTTTCATCTTTATGTATATGCTTTGCTTGATCCAGGTGCTACATTGTCTTTTGTGACTCCTTATGTGGTAATGAGATAATGTGTTAGTCCCAAAATTCATTTAGACCCTTTTTTAGTCTCTACTCTAGTTGGTGATTCTATTTTTGATAATCGAATTTATCAAAATTGTCCCATTTTCGTTTCTCCTAGATTCACTCATGTTTAACTTTTAGAGCTTGATATGTTAGATTTTGATGTTATTCTTGGTATGGATTGATTTCACTCTTGTTATCCTTCCATTGATTGTGAAACCCGTGTGGTCAAATTTAGTTTCTGAATGGACTATATTAGAATGGAAAGAGGGAAATTTAGTGCCTAAGGGTCAGTTTATATCATGCCTGAAGACTAGGAAATTGATTTCTTTCTGTTGCATTTATCATCTTGTTTGGGTTAGGGATACATATTCTGAAACCCCGACCTTTGAGTCAGTTCCGATTTTAAATAAGTTTCTGGAAGTGTTCCTCCATGATCTTCCGGGTGTTCTTCCTGAAAAGGAAATAGACTTCAGTATTGACTTTCTCCCGAATACGCAACCTAGCTCTATTCCTCCTTATCACGTGGCTTTTGCAGAACTTAAGAAGTTAAAGGATAAATTGAAAGGCTTGTTAAATAAGGGTTTTATCCGACCGAGCATCACACCATGGGGTGCTCCAGTTTTGTTTTTACAGAACCAAGATGGTTCATTTCATATGTGTATTGATTATCGGCAATTGAACAAGATCACGCTTAAGAATAAGTATCCTATTCAACCATCGATGGCTTGTTTGATCAACTTCAAGGTTCTAGTTTCTTCCCAAAGATTGATCTTTGATCGGGTTATCATCAATTGAGGGTAAGGGAATGTGAGATTCTGAAGACAACCTTTTAAACTCGGTATGATCATTATGAGTTTTTGGTGATGCCATTTGGGTTGACAAATGCTCCGGCCACTTTTATGGATTTGATGAATAGGGTGGTTAAGAAATACCTTGATATGTTCGTGATTGTGTTTATTGATGATATTTTAATATATTCTTAGGAGTGAGGATGATCATGCCGATCATTTAAGAATCATCTTGCAAATCCTCAAGGATCGTTAATTGGTTGCAAAGTTTAGCAAATGCGAGTTTTGGTTGATATCTATTGCTTTCCTTGGCCACATTATTTTCATCAAGGGTATTGCATTTGATCCTAAGAAGGTGAAAGTGGTAATGAATTTGCCTAGACCTCTTTTCCCTTTGTATATTCAAAGTTTCTTTGGCTTCTTCAATTATTATAGAAGGTTTGTTGATAAATTCTCCTCAATTTCTCCACCCTTGACTATGGTGACTCAAAAGAAGGTTAAGTTCTTATTGTCGGGAGCGTGTGAAAAAAGTTTCCAAGAGTTAAAGAGTAGACTTACCTCCGCTTCGATTTTGACATTGATGGAAGATTATGACGGTTTTTATTATGTATTGTGATGCTTCGAGAATCAGACTTGGGTGTGTACTAATGCAAAATGTGAAAGTCATTACTTATGCCTCAAGTCAACTTAAGTCCATGAAAAGAACTACCCTGCCCATGATTTGGAGTAAGTGGCAGTTGTTTTTACCTAAAGATTTGGAGACATTACTTGTATGGTGTCCATGTGGACGTGTTAACTGACCACAAAAGTTTCCAATCCATGTTCAAGCAAAAGGATCTAAATCTTCACCAATTAAGATGGCTCAAATTTTTGAAGGACTATGACGTGTGCGTCTTCTATCACCCGAGCAAGGCATATGTTGTGCCCGATGCCTTTAGTCAGTTGCTGATGAGTAGTGTGTTCCATGTTAAAAATTGTATAAAAGAGTTAGTTTGTGATGTTCTTAGACTAGCTCGACTAGGTGTTCACTTGGTTAATTCTAAAGAGGGTGGTATCACTGTTAAGAGTGGGTTGTAATTGTATTTTATGTCGAATGTGAAAACTAAGCAAGATCTTGACCCGATTTTGGTTGAGTTGAAGGAACTAGTGCTTAAAAAGGCTGTAAAAGCATTCTCAAAAGGGGGAGATTGAGTTCTTCATTATCAAGGTTGTTTGTGTATGTTGATGAGTTGAGGAAATAAATTTTATCGAAAGTCCATAGTTCTCGGTATTCTATTCACCCAGGAGCCACCAAGATGTACCCTAACTTGCGGGAGGTCTATTAGTGGAATGAGATGAAGAAGGATATTGTAGAATTTGTGCCTAAGTGTCAAAATTGCCAACAAGTGAAAGTAGAAAATCAGAAACCGGGAGGTTTATCTCAAGATATTAACATTCTTACTTGAAAGTGGGAAGACTTGAATAAGGATTTCATTACCGATTTACCTCACACCCGACGGTGGCACGATTTGATTTGCGTCATTGGGGATCGTATGACAAAGTCATCTCATTCATTCTCTTGAAAACTTCTTACTAGATGGAAAATTATGCTAATTTGTATATCCAAAAAATGGTTAGGTTGCATGGAGTGCCACTATCTATTATATCCGACCGAGTTACCTAGTTTACTTCACAATTTTGGAGGTCCTTCCAAAAAGGCCTTGATACCGAAGTAAAACTTAACATGACTTTTCATCCTCATTGGTTGGTTGGTTTAAAGTTGGTTAGGCTACTTTGATAGGGCCCGAGTTGCTGCTTAAAGCTATGGAGAAGGTTGACTCATTAGAGAAAGGTTGGAAACGACTCAAAGTTGACAAAAGTCTTATGTAGATGTTAGAAAAAAGACAACTTGAATTCAATGTTGATGATCGGGTTACTTGAAAATCTTACCTATGAAGGATGTGATGATGTTAGGAAAGATAGGGAAGCTTATTACCTGGTATGTGAGCCATGTCAGATTTTGAGGTGTATTGGTAAGGTAGCATACGAGTTGATCTGCCTTCCAATTTGGCATTGATGCATCAGGCATTCCATATGTTGTTGTGGAATAACTGTGTTGGTGATCCTACGTCTATTGAGCCGTTGGAATGTTTGGGAGCTAAGGGAAGTCTTTTGTATGAAGAGGTTCTAGTTGAGATTTTGGATCATCAAGTTTAGAAATTGACAAACAAAGAAGTTATTTCCATGAGAGTTCTTTGGAAGAATCAATTAGTTGAGGGTGCTACTTAGGAGGTCGAAGCCGATATAATGTTCAAGTATCCTCATCTCTTTCCCTCCGCTCCTATTCTAGTTGAGGTATTTAATTCCTCATTGTACAGTTTTTTGAATTCATGCATTTTAGTTATTCTTATATTCCATATGTATGCATGCTCATAAAAACTTGATTTTTGAGTTATGATTTTTCTTGGAGTGCTTACTCCTTGTTTATGTAAATTTTCACGTGATTTGCATTCATGTTGGGCTGCTAGATCTCTCTCCCTATTCTATTCATGCTATTTTAAGTCCTATTAGAGGATGAATGTTCTCAAGCGATATTGTAACCCCTCAGAAATTTGAAGTTGAGTTTGGGTTGAAAAGGTGTACAAAGGTAGTCTGGTGCCGATTTCTATGTATAAGTCTACGGTCCGTAAAAGTGAACCGTAAGAACAAGGAAGGATTTTGGAAAATGTCAAGTCTTAGATGCTGGCGTACGACTTGACAAGATAAGTTGTAAGATTTTCAATAAGCCATAGGAAGCGCCCGTAGAAATAATTCCGACTTAGTGATTTTTGAGACCTCAGGTCTTACATATCTTTTATACGCCATAGAAAATGTTACAGACTGTAGAAGGCAAATTGTGGGAAGTGTTGGACTTGGGAGGATCTTTGGTACATTGGGTTCAAAGGGTGATGTCTACAAGCCGTAGAAAAGATGACAACCTATGAAGTGGTTTGTGGAAGTTGTTTAGATAATTGGTTTCCAGCAAGTGTTCTACGATTTAGCAGGTCGGTCTGTAGGAATCCCTACAATTTGTTGACCCCACCCGTAGAAGCTGTTCGATAGTTTCTAATTAAGGGTGTTTTGGTCTTTTCCTACCCATTTGAACCTTAAACTATTGTCATTTTGATCCCATTACTACCCCTATAACTATTTTTACCCTTCAAAACAATACCCATTCCTTCTCATTCACTCAAACACACAAATTCTATCTAGGGTTTCTTCTCCAATACTCTCTCAAGCTCAAAGTTGTAAGGCTAGGGTTTCAAGAGATTCAATGTTTCTTTCTTTGATTTTTGGGTTTTGATTACCCAAGGTATGTGTGAACTTCACCAATGGATTCATTTCATCCATTGGGTACCAAAAGATACTCAATTCTCCAATTAATTTTCACCCAATTTCTAGGGTTTTATGTCAAATCTTCATGGGTTCAATTGATTATGATTTCATTTCTTATATTCAATGTTATTATACATGATTTGATTCAATTACTTGTTTTTCAATTAATTTCATATGAGCTCATGCCTTATTGATTTTACTATGGTTATGAATTAATTAATTATAGTTATGAACTTATGCATGTTTGATGAAAACAATGATTTATGACTAAAAGATACTTTTAAGATAAAGTGTCAATGATTTGTGAAAGGTTTTCTCACATTTCAATGGAATCATTATTTAGATTCTAAGGAAGGTAAGTGTCTTAATATGAATTCATGTTTGAAAGGAGCAACTCTAAATATGAACTTATGATTGGATTGGTAGTCTTTGATTATTTCCTTTCCAAGTATTTTTGATATGATTATGAATATGTATTTTCCCTTGGGACTTACTTAGCACCGAAATGACTTTGGAATGGTGGCCTTACCATTTGATGAGATTTGGTATTTGAAATAAATTCCCTTGTCCCAAACTACGTGCCCCTGCAGGATTGTCTTAAATGACCTAGCTAGGGGATCCACTTTAGCAATAATGAATGATACATAGTTCTACCTTGGCAATTAGATTCTCTATTTTTGGTGTGAAGGTTACATTGGATTCCATGTTATTGCCCACATGGTCTTATTTTCAGTTAACGGTAAATATCCCACAAATGAACTATGTTTTCTACAAAAGTCTTTTCAAATCTTTTTATATGGTAGTCAATATACATTGACCTTGTTATAATTTACAATTTCTCTTTAAAGGCCTTTACTATGTTTACTTGGTCATGCATATCATGTTTAAGTTCATCATATTATCATGCCTACGTTTTTATGCATTTTCCCATACTTAATACATTCAAAGTACTAATGTATATTTTTGATATATTGTTTCAAATATAGGATCCGATGCTTCTTCTTCCGCACGTGGCTAGATCGAGATTGCTTAGCTTTTGGATTACTTAGATTGGTGAATCCACATAGTTCGAGGGCTAGGCTATTTCCACTTTACTGTTTCTTAGTCTTTCAGTATCAGATTTATGTTCGTGACTAAGGGGTTTTTCCTAGTCACATCTATGAGTAGAAGACTTATGTCAGACATAGTTAATGTTGCACATATTTTCCTATATACTATATTGGCATCTTTTATGTCATCTTATGAATTGACACTGATATTTCTTATAATCTCATTTATTGTATTTGTTTTATGTCATGCTTATATAAAGTGGCTTGTATAGAGCCTTTCGGGGTCCCTTTTTCCATGTCACGTATAGGGTGTACTTGAGAAAATCTTTCACAATTTCATTGATGCTCATTAAAATACAACCTAGATCATAAAACTTTTTTTTATTATTATAAAGCATGCATAATTTCATAAAAGCATGGTTCATATGTTCATGTCATTTCTTCAAATTCATGTAAATTAGGGTTCATAGTCAAAAAGCATGATCAATGCATGGGTTCATGTGATTTCAATTGTAACACATGTAGTTGAGTTAAAAATTCTTAATAAAATAAAATTCAAGCAATTGAATCCACATAAATAGAACCCATGAAGAATTAAAAAAAAACCCTAATCAATTTGATTGAATTGAATTGGAGAGTTGGAGAAACCTTGGGGCTCAATGGGTGAATGGAATACATTGGTGAAACCCTACATACCTTGATCTTGAAGCCCTAAGAAATTGATGAATAAAGAAGACTCTAACTTGACGAACCCTTGAATCCCGTAAGAGCCTTGGTGAGAATTGGGAGAGATGAACTTGGTTGGGATTTGGGAATTAGGGGAATGAATTTATAATGGGTAATTTTGGGATTTAGAAACCTTATATAGGGCTAGGACTTAGTGTCGAAACTACATAGCTTAGGCTTTAAGCACATAGGAAAAGACCCAATAGCCCTTTAAAACAACTTCCGGACCCAATCTACCGAACCGAACTATGGTCTGTATGACTTTCTATGTACCGTACTAGGCAATCGTATTCCAAAGTACTGGAACCTTAAATTTAGCCAACTTTTGACGAGACCATTCTATGGCCCACAGACCCAAGCTGTAGAACTCAACTTTAACAAAATAAATTTCACTAAGTCTGAACCCTTTCTATAGGACCTCCCTATGGTCCATAGTCCATTTGATGGACCGTCCTGGTAAATCGTGTAATGAATTAATGGGACTTGAATTTTTTCCAAAACTTGGCCCACTTTCTACGGATGCACTCTACGGTCTGTGGAAGCATCTACGACCCGTAGAATGGATCTGTACAACACAATTAATAGCTAAAAATGGTAAAATCTTCCCTTTTCCAAATTCCAAGGTGTTACATATCTCCCCCTCGAGAACATTTGTCCTCGAATGAGACTCAAGCTAGTATGAATAGAATAGAAGAGACACTAACAAGGCAGCATAAATGCAATTTTTGTGAAAATGCACATAAACATGGAGAATCTCCAAGCTAAATCATTTCATCAAAATCAAGTTTTCATGAACATGCATGCATATGGAAACATGAGAATAACTAAAACACATGAATCCAATGAATGAACCATGAGGAACTAATATCTCAAGCTAGAATAGGAGTGGAGGTAAAGAGATGAGAATATTGGGAGATCATAACGACTTCGAATTTCCAAGTAGCACCCTTAACTAATTGATTCCTCCAAAGAAACTTTACGGAAGCTATTTACTTATTCCTCAACTTCTGAACTTGCCGGTCTAAAATCACTACCAAAACTTCTTCATAAGAAATATTCTCTTTAACTCTCAAACAATCCAAAGGAATAGTAGATGTTGGATCTCTAACATACTTTTTCAATAAAGAGACATGGAATACCGGATGTATTGATGCTGAATCATTAGGCAATTCAAGTTTGTAAGAAACCTTACCAATATTTATCAAAAAACTGATATGGCCACTAAAATTTCTTTTCTTCTTAAACCTCCTGACACTCTTCATGGGTGAAATTTTCAAGTAGACCCAATCATCAACGTCGAATTCTAGTTCTCTTTTTCTAATATTAGAATAAGACTTTTGTCGACTTTGAGCCATTTTCAACCTTTTGCAGATAAGTCAAACTTTTTTCAAAGCCTCATGCACCAACTCAAGCCCTATAAAAGAACCTCACCAACTTCAAACAAACCTATAGAAGACCCACACCTCCTACCATAAAGAGCCTAAAACAGTGCCATCCTAATGCTAGAATAATAACTATTATTATAAGCAATCTCAATAAAAGGCAAATGATCTTCCCAACCTTTAAAATCAATCACACAAGCTCTCAACATATCTTCTATAGTCTGAATGGAACGCTTGACTTACCCATAGGTTTGAGGGCTTAAAGCCGTACTAATTTTCACTATAGTACCAAGACCCTTTTGAAATGACTTCCAAAACTAAGATGTAAACTGAGTACGTCGATTAGATATAATGAAAAAGGCACTCCATACAACCTTACAATCTCCCTAATATAAATCATGGCATAATCTTCCAAAGAGAATGAAGTTTTAACAGCTAGGAAGTGAACCAATTTTGTTATTCGGTCTATAATAATCTAAATTGAATCAAATAGTTGACAAGTACAGGGTAAACCCGTAATGAAGTCCATATTTATATCTTCCCACTTCCATGTAGAAATACTAATGTCTTGAGCCAAACCACTCGGTTTTGATGCTTAACTTTCACTTGTTGACAATTCAAACATTTAGCCACAAATTCTACAATATCCTTCTTCATCCCATTCCACCAATAAAGCTCTCACAAGTCGCTGTACATCTTAGTTGCTCTTGGATGAATAGAGTACCAAGAATTGTGAGCTTTTTTCAAAATCTGATTTCTCAACTCATCAACATTCAAAACACATAACCGGCCTTGATATCGAAGGACACTGTCTCCTCTTTCAGAGAAAAACTCAATGGCCTTTTTGAAAAACGACTTCATTAAGTCAACCAATACAAGATCAAGATCTTGCTTAGCCTTCACATTCGATACAATAGACAATTCTGAACCATTATGAACAAAACACCACCTTCATTGGAATCAACCAAACAAACACCCAATTGGGCCAATATATGAAAATCGTGAACCAACTCCTTTTTATCATCCTCAACATGGGAAACACTACCCATCGACAACTTACTAAGAGCATCCGCCCCACATTCGCCTTTCTGAGATGATATAGGACACTCATGCCATAATCTTTTAATAACTCAAGCTACCTCCTTTGATGAAGATTCAAATCCTTTTGAGTGAACACATACGTCAAACTCTTTTGGTCGGTGAACATATCTACATGAACACCATACAAGTAGTGTATCCAAATCTTTAGAGCAAACACCACCGCTGCTAACTGCAAATCATGAGTCGAATAATTCTTTTCATGCACTTTCAACTGCATTATAGCATAAGCAATAACCTTTCCATGTTGCATTAAAACACATCTGAGACCAATCCACAAAGCATCACAATAAACCACAAAACCATCCGGTCTTTTCGGTAATGTCAAAATACGGGCCAAAATGAGTCTATCATTCATCTCTTAAAGACACTTCTCACAAGCTTCTGACCATAGGAATTTCACTTTATTTTGAGTCAATTTCATCAAAGGTGAAGCAATTGATGAAAATCCTTCCATGAACCTTCTATAATATTCGGTAAACCTAAGAAACTCCATATATCTGAAGCGGACAAAGGTCTAGGCCAACTTTAACCATCTCAGTTTTCTTAGGACCGACTTTAATAGGTTCACCAAAGGCAATATCGCCAAGGAAAGAAATGAACCTCAACTAAAACTCACACTTGCTAAACTTAGTATACGATTCTTGATCCTTTAGAATTTGTAACACAATACTTAAATGATCAACATGATCATCCTCACTCCATGAATAAATAAATATATCATCAATAGACATAATTATAAACATGTCAAGATATTGCTTAAATACAATGTTCATTAAATACATAAACACCACTGGGGAATTAGACAAACCAAATGACATCACCAAAAAATCATAATGATCATTCCGAGTTCGAAAAGCCATCTTCGGAATGTCATTATATTTTAACCTCAATTGGTGTTAACCCGACCAGAGGTCATTCTTGGAGAAGTAACTCGCTTCTTGGAGTTGTTCAAACAAATCATCGATCCTTGGAATAAGATACTTATTCTTAATGGTAACCTTGTTCAATTGCTGATAGTCAATGCATATATCCTTGGAATAAGATACTTATTCTTAATGGTAACCTTGTTCAATTGCTGATGGTCAATGCATATTTCAAGTGCATCACCCTTCTTTTGAACAAACAATATTGGAGCACCCATAGAGAGATACTTGGTCTAATAAAATCCTTACCCAACAAATCTTTCAACTGATCCTTTAAGTCCTTAAGTTCTGCCGGGGTCATATGATAAGGAGGAGCTAATATAGGTTGCGTAGCAGAGATAAGTTGCATATCTAGAAGGAGATCACTTTATTTTATTGCTTTCAATACTGTGTTGTGAGTGCAGTTGGAAAAAAGGTCAAAATGTGGGGAAATGCTATTTAGGAAATGCGAAGACCAGGTCGGCGATCTACCAAAAGTGTTGTGTGGGCATCTTCATGTCTTCCTTCTAGGCAGGAAAATTTGAAAAAAATGTACTGTCAACTTAGGTGATCTGAGCTCCAATTAGCGATTCGCCAAAGTACACTAAGAAGACTCAATTGAGTTCTCCGAATTGGCATTCATGTTGGGTATTTGTTCAGGCGTCATCGGTATGCTTTAGCTCCTTTGGTGATTCACTCAAATGCATTCGGCGACGTTAGTCACCGTCGTCTAGTAGAGTTAAATAGGTCAAGAGTCTCTTCAAGTTCTAAGAGAAATCTTTTCTTTCTTTTGAGTTCTCTTCTTTCCTAAACCTCCCATACCCTGGTTTTGGTATTTGTGTGCCTCCTTTGCATGATACTACTTGCTTAAAGTTCTTTGGACTGCTCGATTCTTGATCCCAATCCTCTTCCCTTGAGTTTGTGATTGACTACTATCTTTGAGGTTGGTGTTTGAGTTCTATATTGTTATTTTTCTTGTAATTAATGTTTTTGATATATGATTATTGCCCTTTAAAGATTATTGTTGTTTAATTTGTACGGGTAATGATAATTGAGTGATATTGAACTGGACCCATGAATTAAGATAGTTGATTTTGTGCCTGAAATTTCTGAAGTTGAGTGTGTTGGTTAATACATTAAGTTGAACCCTTGTGTGTACTTGGTCTTGGTTGAATTGAGTGAGGGTGAAGTCTTATTAACTCAGTGTTTCCCCATTAGCATTATTTTGTCCAATGATAGATAAAGTGACGACTTTCTTAAGGGAAAATCATCATTTGTAATACTTTGTGATATTTGGGGGAAGTCTAAGTACCCATGTGTAGAAAAGATTGTGGCTAGCTTGTAAAATTAATTGGGAATTGGGTATCGTTGCGATTGGTATTGAAAATGTTGCAAATTGGCACTAGGCTGAAAATTACCTATTCGACGGGCTTGTATTAGCTCGCCAAGGTAACTAGGAAAATTTACAAATTAGCCCCACACCGCCTTCTATGCTTTGATATGTGACCTGGGGTACTGTTCCATTCAACAAGCTTGTCCTAGTTTGTTGAATCTCACTTGGCGTATCACCAAGTGGGAGAAAACATCGCCCTTTATGCCTTTTTTTAATTTTGCACTGTCACTTTTGGGGGACTTGTCGTAGTCCACCGAAACAAATTTGGCACATCATCGAGTTGGAGATGACTCTACCCTTCATGCCTGAATTAAATATAATTGTGGTCTATCAACTTCGGTGAGCTCATCACATCTCACCAATCCTGTTAGGCAAATTGCCTTCGCAGTCGTCGAGCCTCAGAACCTAGTTTTCAAATGTGTTTCTTTTGCATTTGATTTCAACTAACCTTCACTAAATCTATGTTTGAATGATTGTGCCTTTCATAAAATGGCTAGAATTAAAGGAAAAAAGGGTAATAACATCTGACACATAGACCAAGAATGAGTCTCCTCCTCCTCCTTTAAAGAGAAATAAGGGGATTTCTATCAACAAGCCATCTGAGCCTCCTTGACACCAACAAAACACTCTGCGCTCATCTACGTGTGTGAGTGGGTAGCACTAGAAGGTGGTTTCTAGAAAAAAAGAATGGACATCTAGTCCAAATTAGTTCAGGCTCTTCAGGTCCAAGGTAGCTGGAGAAAGTACAATCCTTAAGGAGAGACGACTCTCCATGGGTGAAGTAATGAGCGACTATCCGAACATCTGGGATACTATTAAATTTCATGGATTCAAGATGTTCACAAAACCTTAATCCCCTTATGTTCCAACATGGGTATGAGAATTCTATGTGGTCTACGCCAAGGCCTTGCCAAAGAAGAGAAATGGTACAGTTTGGAAGCCCTTAGATATGATTAATGTTCCTGGCAAGATGGTACAATGTCATGCTGATGAAATTAATACTGCTTTGGGAACAAATGAATATCATAATGTCACGTTTACAATGCAGATGCATCATGATCTTTATACTTTCAAAGGTTGGTTGGCACAACTTATTTTCGATACCCTCCCCTCCATGGATGGCTGACGAGGTGAAAATTGAAAAGAAAGATATGAATGTTGGAGCTCGGTACTGGTTTGAATTCATAAGTAGCAACATAATCCCTTTCTAGAATGAATATATTATCCATAAGCCCAAGGTTGTGTTGGTGGGTAAAATTATTGATTTGGAGAAGATCAATGTGGGGTCAATTATTGCTGATGAGATATTAATGAGGGCTCAACATGAGCAAACTTCACTAACATTCTTCATCCTGATCACCTAGTTGTGCGAGGAGGCGGGATTTCCTTTTTAGGGGAAAATTGATTTGAGGATCACCCTTGAATCTTCCAATGACATTCGGAGGATAGATATATATTACTTGCGAGATGATGCGGCTAGGAGAAAGTTGCCACCACCATACACTACACCCGTAGTTGATCCTGCCACTCTTGAGGACGAGGCCACTCTATCTTCTCCTTTTGTGGAGCCATCAGGTATCTCCATGCCTTCTTGTGTGCTGTTACACCTCCCCCTACCCCTGTCTCCCGACCCCCCTTGACCAAGGCCATGATCTACCAAATAGGCAATCGTGCCCGGTCTCCGGATGTGAGGGCTGCTAGGGTAGAGAATGATATGCCCAAAGTTCATTGATTGGGCGATTGAGGATGCATTGGCTCCTTTAAGAGATAGGTTAATGTAGTGTGAGGCCACCGTAGTGTCACATGACATGAGCTTGGATAACCTCACAGCTAGGATAAATGTCTGAGAGGAAAGTGAGGGTAGCTAAGATGTTTTAACTACTATGAGGGCTCTAATAGACACACTTAGGGTTGATATAGACCAACTCAGGTCTACAGATCTATAGACATTTCTATACTTTCAGATGAGGTTCTCTTGACCGATGCGCCCTAGTCAGTGCCCTCTTATGTGCCTAGCGTTGAGATTCCTCCTAGTTTACCTGAGCAGCCGAGTGTGGGTGGTGCCACTGTTGATGATAGTGCAGTTGCTGATGATGATGAGAAGGAGAGAGTTAAGATGATAGTGATACTGAGTCAGCTGAGGAAATGGACGTGGAGGAGATACAGAGAGTGGATAATGAGGAACATACGATCATGACCTTGATAGAGCAACCGAATTTGGAGGATACTATATATATGGAGACGATGGAGAGATCTCATGAGGAGACCTCCACATTTGGAACCAATGGGGTCTCTTTAGACTCCACCATTCCTCCTATTGATGCGTCGAGAATTGATGCCCTGGTTGAGACTATTATGCTGCCTCTTGTGATCATTTTGTCAGGCACTGATGCCTAAGATGATGCTACCACTCCTGAGACTCCAGATTTGAGCACTCCACAATCATAGATTGTCAGGGGGACTTTTATCTCTCCTTTCGTACTCGTACTATTTTATTTTGCTTTGAGGATATTACTGTTTTAATTTTGGTGGGATGAGGGCACTTGTGCCAATATTCCCCTTATGATTTTATTTTGTTACTTTAAGTTTTACTTTTGGATAATTGTAGTATTTAGTTATTTTGGTTTTATTATATTGATTTGACTATTTAGCTCATTTTGTTTCTCCGTATTCAATTGCCCTATAAGCTTGAAAGTCTTGAAATACTTGAGTTTTTATTGATAATGTTTGAGGATCGATTGTGTTCAATACCGATGTCTTGGATAGTACTCATGATGAGTGTCGTGCTTAGTGTTGGTATTGCAAGAAGAAATCAGTGTGGCTGCACTTTTGACTGATATTTTTGAATCTTGTGTTGACTAGTTGCATTTGATGTGAGCCTTGCAATGAACGTAGCACGTAAGCTTTTGATCTTGTCGGGCTATGCCAAATAATTGTGTTTGAAGTGCCTTGTGTGGTAAGATTTTACCTGAAAGAATGCTTATTGAATCCTAGAATTTTGCTTGTTAGTACGATTGTTTAGCTTTGGTGAATGCAAGGAATGATCTTAGGCATAAATTTTTAGAGGGAACCCAAATGTTCATACCTTTTTTGTGACTACCTTGTGAGGGTTTGCAACCATTTTGGCACCATTTGAGCCTAAACCGTTTGTTGAAAACCTAGTTGAAATATCTTGAGCTAAATTGTCCCTAACTTCTCACCGACAAATCCTTTTTTAAGCATTGGTTTGTTTGAATAGCGAACTTAGGCCAAAAGCCTAAGTTTGAGGTGTTGAAAGGAAGGAGGAAAGAAAGCCAAGAGGAAGGCAAAGAAAGATGAAGTGAGACTCAACTTTGAAGTGTGTTACAAAAAAAGGAACCCCTCCTTATAAAAAAGGGAGAGAGATTGTGATGAACAAACATTTGGTTATTGAAATAAAAAAGAATGTGTGGTGAAATAAAGAGGGGTCTCCAATAAAATGATTGACAAGTCAAAGTTTGAGTCCCAAGTGAAAAGAATGGGAAAAGTTGAGATGAGGTGAAAATGATTGCAACAATGCCTTGAAAAGGTGAAGTCACTGAGCCAGATTGACCATACCTTAACCCTCAGTCTCATTACAAGTCGAAAAGACCCTTGATATCTTGCATAAACTAGGTTATGTGATGATTGAAAAATATGGGAAAACCTATGGGATGAAGCTTGCATGTATTTCTCTTTTAGAGAGTGAGAGTTGTAGTGATTCCTAACTTCTTTATTGACTTGCTTTGTGAGAGCATGGAATCATTTTTTATGTGAGGGAGTTTGAATGCATTTGTTGAAACATGGTGTTGCATTAGAGAAGAAGCTATAGTGAGCTTGAGCTTGGTTTGATACCAACTAGTCATCATTTGAAGCTTTTATATCATGATTTAGTGTTGCATTGGATTGAGAGAAGTGTTGTAGTGGAACTTGCATGCTATCTCTCATTGAGACCTGTCATAGACACCCTTGCTGAACTAATTGTTTTATTGAATGACTTGAGGAGAAGAAAACGTTTAAGTTGGGGATGTTGATGAGATGTAGATTTACACTCATTTGAGGCCTATTTAGTACAACAAGTAGTGTTCTCAATGCCTAATTATGTCATATTATAATGATATTTTGATGATTTGCAGCTATGAAGGATAAGGGCAAGACAAATACGAATACTTGAAAGAAAGTCCAAAACATTACTGATCGCCGAACCAAAAAATGGATCGCCCAATGGGCACGACCTTGCCTAAACTGACAGTGCACAATAATTGAATTAATTGAGGCAGGTCAGCGTACAAAAGAGAAATAGTGACTCACTGAATGTGAAGGGTGAACTTGCTGACCATCACCAAAAGTTATAGGACATTGGAAGAAAAGCGAAGGCTTAAAGGGCGAACAAAGGTGGTACTCGATGATTCACCAAATGTGAAAGACAGGCTCAAACGAACTCACCAATTGAAGTTAAAACACCTAAAGCTTGAAGCTAGAGAAGGGCGAGCCAAGTAGCAAACAATGATCCGCCAAATCAGCTGGGCGAGCCCAAATAACATCGCCGAATAGGTCACGTAGTGGATTTTGGGCCAAATTTTGAGAAACTATAATAGCCCAAAGGAGAGATAAAATAGAAGACTTTTGGAAACTTTTAAAATAGAGTTTTGGAGTTCCTAACTTTGTATGTTCTTTAGAGAAATAATTTTAACATTGGGGTTTTAACCTTTTCTCTTAGATTTGACAAACTGGAGTTGAAATCAAAGTGAATGTTGATTATAATTGCTTAATTTCAGCACATCCATGGCTGCCTTCATGATAGGTATAATTTCTTTACTTTTGTGATGGGTGGCTAAAACCCCAAAGTCAAGGGGTGCAATTATGAGGTTGGCTGTTGATTTAATATAGTGAGTATTGTGTTTTGCTTTGTTTTATTGATGTTCACTCATGGATTTGGTCTAATTAGTATGTTCTTAACTCACGGGTTAAGGTAGAAAACTTAATCCTAGTTTAGATCTTTGGTTGATGCTCAAAAGAGATTGATTGAAATGGGTAATTAGTCTAATGCATGCAAATGTAGGTTTGATGTCCATGATTTGCTTGAAAGAGAAGTTATGGGTCAGATCAGTTTTACCCCAATCTGCTCGAAAGAGAGATTACGTAAGTTAGTGGGTTGATTTGTAATTCATACAGATGTGACCGAAAGGAGATTGTATGAATTGCTACTATGAGATCGAAAGAAGATTAGTGTCATTCAAGATGACCCAACCTATCCATGATTGTCTAGCACTATTGAGCAACACAATTACACATATGTGACATTAATTCCAATCACCGCACCCTAGATTGTTTCTTAATTGGTTAAATATATCCTGTTGTTACTGAAACCCTTTTCGTAAATTTGGTGGAATCATCCACCCATTGTTCTTAAATGCTACAAATGAATTGATTTACATTTTGAATTTCTTAATAGAATTCCTTGCACTATATCACTCTCTGTGGGATTCGACCTCGACTCTTAGTTGGTTTTTTTTATTGAAGACGACTGCTTATTTTCTTAATGTTTTTAGAATAGTTTGAGCCAAGGCAATCCTACAGGGGCACATAGTTTGGAATTAGAGTTTTCTACTAGAGAGGACCCTATTTGAGTCTCCACCTCTATGTTCTCTCGGTGCTAAGTTAAATCCCAATGGAATAGTCATTTTCATAAACATAACATCATACATGGAAAGAAACAATTTAATTACTAATCCAAGATTAAAATATCATAGAGTAGCTCATTAAATCTTTAATCAAACATATGTGGGAAAACCTTTCACCAAACAAATTCCTTAATTTGTGATAAATCCTTTCACAATTTCAATGATGCTTAGGTTAACACAACCTAGACCATAAAGCTTTTCTTTTCATAAATCATGCATAACCTTCATGAAAAAATTATTCATAGATTCAATCTTCTTCATAAATTCATCTCTTTTTAGGGTTCATAGTCAAAATCATGAGAAGTTCATGGGTTCATGTGAAAACAATTGGAAAGCATGTAAATGAGTCAAAACAATCATAATAAAATCAAAATTCAACAATTGAATCAACGCCACTAGAACCCATAAAGAATTAAATGAAAACCTAATCAATTTGATTGAAATTTGACTAGGAGAATAGAGAAACCTTGAGGCTCAATGGGTTAATGGAACCTATTGATGAAGCCCTACATACCTGGCAATTCAAAGCCCCAAAGCAGTGGTGAAAAGAAGACTTGATTTGGAAACCTTAGCTTCTTCTTCCTTGATCTAGAGAGAGGATTTTAGGGATTTAAGTGAATGAGAGAGTTGGGGAAGGATTTTGGGTAGAAGGGCAGTTATATGACTTAGAAATAGTGGTAAATTGATGTAGTATATGTATTAATTTCATAGGAAAAGATCCAAACACCCGTAAAAATAACTGTTAGATGGTTCCTACGGTTTGAACCTACAGTCTATACTGGTCAACCGTAGAACCAACTTCAGAAACCCAAATTCACCTCACTTCCTACGAGACCTTTATAAGGTCCATCTGAAATCCTACAGTCCGTAGACCCCTTCCATAGAACATAACTTAAGCTCCAAAATTTCTCTAAGTCTGAGACTTTTCTATGAGACAATCCTACGACCCGTAGAACCAACTATGAACCATCAAAACCTTCCATAGAACTGAGGTCCTAAATAAAATCTCTAAATCCATCTTACGAGTTCCATCTACAACTGATCAAAACTCATACGATTCATCCTGTCAAGTCGTAGGTCCAATCTTTAGATACTTAAAATTTGCAAGTTCAACAAAGGTTCTGCGACTCACCTTCTATGGCCCATAGAACCTCCTACAGCCTTTATAGGGGACTCGTAGATAACTGTATCAACAAAATGTCTGCACTTTCCCTTTCTAACTTAACTTTTCATTTTCTGGGGTGTTACATTTTCAACATATATTATCACCGTAGGATGGAAATAGTTATGTGGTATATCTGGGTGGTTTTATCCTTTAGAAGAGGAGATTCTTGAGTTAGTCCTTCATATTTGATACCTTATAATCCCTTTTCACCACTTGATTATAGTTATTTCTCCATTTGGTTATCATTATTGAGTTGGTTGGAGTATTTTGGGTCCAAGCAACTTGATTCCAGGTTAGTTTCTATGGTCTAGGAGGAAGGTATTATGAACGTGCTATTTGGATGTTGGTGATGACATGCATTGCATTGGTTTTCTCATTCTCAGGTGATTGGTAGTATGACCCTAGTGAACACATTGGTTCTCAGGATACTTTTGAGAAAGAAGCATTTTTGCCCAATTGCTTTTTAAACTCTAATATATTTATCAGAGGCATACTACCTTTTCTACTTCATAAATGGACTTTGATATTTTGAGGTATCAAGGATGTGCTTGCTTTTACCTTACTGGTCAAAGAGTAGCCAACCCTTTTTATACCGTTTTGATTCCATTATTATATCCGGTCACTATGACGAAGAGGATCAAGGATATAAAACTTGGATCGGGACAAACATGTATATTTGAACCCACTGAACATGAAGAAGGAGGCATACAAGTCCAACCTCGCTGACTGGGACTGAGGGGTAGGTATATATACCTTGGCATAAGGAACTTGGCACTATTGGTACTACTGATTTTTATTGCATAACTCGCATTTATTATGCATTACCTATCACCAATAAAATTGGTTGTTGTTTGTACCTGTTGGTCATATGGGGGCCATATGAGTTTAGTTTGTTGTTGTGTACCTCCTATGCTCATAGGGGCTCAATATAATTATTGTTTTATTGATTGTTTACTTGCGGCATTATAAAGGATGGCTCTTCGTTTGAAAGTAGATACTACCCTCGTCCCCCTTGCTTGACGCTCTTATGTAGGGTTTTGTTTGGAATAGCCTTCTTGGCTTCGACGTGATATTTGTGATTATTTCTATTAGTATGCCTATGGCTAGTTGTGTCTCTTGGTAGAGCTTTTTCATGAACAGGTTAATGGTCTAGCACATTCAGGTTCATCCCTTACTTCTTTTACTTGTTTCATTTACTCTCTTTTCCATTCCTCAGTTTATTTCTTATTACAGGTTTCTTGTTGTTCCTTTAGTTAGTTGTGATATATGCTCTATTATTACAAGTTATTTATGCTTACTTTATATTTGGAGTTCAGTCGGTCTATGCCTACTGAGTTCTACTTGTTGGTACTCATACTACACTACTTATGCACCCTAAAAATCATAGTGGAAGTTTTCATCACTGATTTTGGATCTCGTACGGAGAAGATCTTGAGATTTAAAGTCTTGGGAGAGCTCATGGCGTTCAGAGTTGCTTCTCTCCATCTGTTATGGCTAGGACTAGTGTTTACTTGTTTCTAGAGACAATTATGTATTATTGTATTGTCATTGTATCCTATTTAGAATAGTTGCTCAAATACTGGCTGATCTAGGTCTTGTGGTCTGATTATTATATTTGATTCTCTCTTTTCTTTGTTTCTTATTATTAATATTGGTTATTTTTTGCCTTTTTTTCTTCCGCGTGATAGCTTATTGCTAAAAGTTTTGAGCTTTGGGGTGCGGCTTACCTACTGGTGGAACATAATAGGTGCCATCATGACCTGGGAATTTTGGGTCATGGCAGTTTGGTATCAGAGCTCTAGGTTCACTGATACAATCAGATTAGTGTGGAGACGTGCGTATCCTATCTTCAGGAGGCTATAAGGCATTGTTAGGAAATTCCATTCTTCATTTCTTATTATGTCTAATTGGTTTGATCAACATCTAAATACTTTCTTGGAAAGTATTCTTTGATAGATGGGTAGCACGAAGTGTTTAATGGACACAGATGGTACATTGAATCATAACACCAGAGCTTTGATTCTTGGTCAAGGTATCAAGGATGTTGAACGACAGTTAGCGGGTCTAGAGGCAGGGCAGGTTCGGACAGAGTTAGTGGCCGCCTTGACTTTCTAAGATTTGATGTTGGGAGTTCCATGTCTCTTCAGACGTACACTTAAGACTGTGTGGTTCATGGTACTTTGAGGCATTCAGAGGTTAGAGTTGAGTTGGTGAGCTAGCAGAAAGGTTCCTTATCAGTTTCTAAATACACGACCGAGTTTCTCAAGTGGGACACCCATACTCCCTTATTGTTTACTTAATAGAAGGACATGACTCAACGATCCATAAGAGGATTTACTTTGCCACTCTGTCTAGCATCAGATCACTTGATAGCTATTAGGTCTACTTTTTCCTAGGTGGTTTGTCATGTAAAGCCGTGGAATAGGAATGTATTGAGACTTACTATAGAAGAAGTAAGAGGCCCCACCATCAGTAGAGTGGTGATAAGATCTCACCCCAAGGTA
This sequence comes from Solanum gracilifrons, assembly GCA_029582605.1. NCBI lineage: Eukaryota > Viridiplantae > Streptophyta > Magnoliopsida > Solanales > Solanaceae > Solanum > Solanum gracilifrons. The sequence continues at coordinate 22,874 of JAJOOH010009980.1, read as the reverse complement.
GGCATCATCTCAGAGAGGGTCATCCTCACTCTTTACCTACTAGACCTATAGCCTAAGCACCTCAGGTTGCAGGTGGTTCTGTTGAAGTTATGGTACCCACAATGGTTAGAGTTCACGATCGACTTCTCGGAGTGTGCATTGTAGGCATTCAAATTTTGGGTTCCATTATATTTCAGTTGGGGTACTCTCAACTGGTCGTGTTTGGTGGGAAGTATTAACTGTGTGGTAAGTTGGGGAATTTTTCTAGGAAGTGTCCAACGTTTACATATAGCAGGAAAAAAGCTTGATAGGTTCAGGCCCCTAGGGCCTTGATAGAGACAACTAGGGTTGGTCCTTAGTGTGTTAGAGATGGTGCCCCGGGTATTGTAGGTAGTGGTGATGATGTCCAGTTTGAGGTCAGACTCGTTCCATTCTATGTTCCTACAAGCATGTCGAGGGCCACAGTTACATGTATCACTATTATAAATGTGATGTCGTATTTTATTTACCCCTTTTGTTGTTTATGTTGTATGTATTTGTGTTCCTATACCCATATGTGCCTATGTGCGTTGTTGTATATTTGTTATTTGTTGTTAAACCCTTATTTAGTGTTATGTGTCTATTTTTATTCCCTGTAGATTATTTCTTTTAGTGGTGGATCATTTCGGCGTTATTTTTATGATTGGAGTAGTAGTTGAGTAATCCCTTGTACCTTTGTTCATAACTATCTTACCCATGTTGGTTCTTTATTTTTGTTTTTTTGATTTGCTTAGATTAGATGGTTACCTTTGTCGCTCGTTGTCCTCTGGTTAGTTGGTATGGGGTTGGTTGCAGAGAGGGTTGTGTGATATGAGGTGTGATCTTTGTTGGTTTTGGCTCAAAATTCCCTTTATCGGTTCTTTCCCTTGCCTAAATCCTATTCTAAGTTCCTTAGTGGAAAAGTTAGGGTTTTTTTTATTTGATCTATATGATTTGTTTCTTTATGGCGGGTTTGGTGTTTAGGATTGATGTTTAAGCCGACATTTTGACTCTTTTTGATGGTGTAGTGTCGTATGGTTATGTTTGGGTAGGGGAGGTTTCAAGTGAGTGGTTTCAGAATGTTATAAGTGTGGCAATGAATTGGTTGGATGTGTTTTATGTATGGTTTTATGGGGTACATAGGTACTATATAGTGATACACTTGTGTTCAATTGATGGCTAGCAGAGAGGGGTAACTTTTGAGCGAGGGTGTCTAATTTCTTGACTATAGATTCATCCAGCCAACATTGGTGTATGGTTCCCAGTATGGATTTCCTGGTGTTTAGCTATCACTGTTTAGGATCTGGTTTATGGGGATGTTCTACATTGTGAGCAAGACTACTTTCTGTCATTGTAATTCTTGTTTAATACCTTGGTTTTTCTAGAGTTTCACAAAGGTTGTGTAGATGGTTCAAGATGTCAGACTTTTGATTTGGGTTCTATGTGGTGGGGTTTATTGATGGCTTCTACGTCTTTTTCTTTTTTCTAGAGACTGGGGAATCTGCTTAGAAAGCTCATCTTCAAGATGGAGTCAATGTAATTTGTGGATCAACAATGTTCACTTATTTCAAGATGCCATGGTTGGGTGTACTATTATGATTAGCTTGCGAAGGTTTGGTTTTGTTGTGTCATTCTGGATAGTTTGGTTATGCTCATTTGCTACCTACCGACTCATATTCCCTTGGATTGGGGTGCTTTACTAAAATTTGCACTCAAGGGGTGGTTCGTAGATTCATGGCATCAATCTCTATCGCATCGGGCTTCAAGTTTAATATTACTTCAGCTTTCTAGAAGAGTTTCATTGGAGTTGGGCTTGGTGTGGTTGCACCCGATGATTGGTCGTCCTTTGGAGTAGCTTGGCTAGTTTTGGGAGGTTTCATTCAGACTTACGTTTTTCATTTTGTGAGTCATTAGGACTGAACTTTGAGCTTGGTCCCTGGGCTGGGTCACTTATTATGACTTTTACCGCTCTTCGATGTTCTAATGGTGCATGTCTTTTTTTCGTGATTAGCTTGCGAAGGTTTGGTTCTACGTTCTGTCACCAATATCCTGACATAACTTTTGCATGAAAATGCTGCACATTATCACATAAACACAAACTCGGTTCTCTCATGGACCCCCCCTCCCCCCATACACACTTACTATTAGTGTACCAGCGTGGTACCCGAGCCAAACAAATGTTATCCCGTACTAGGCGTAGAACCTAAGCATACTATTAGTATTTCGTACTGGTGTGGTACCTAAGGAAAAATAATAATCACAAACAACATACATAACCACAATCACAATGAACAACTATACATTAAGCCACAAGTAAATTAAAAAGGTTCATTGCATGAGATTATCAACTTGATGTCATTTCACATTCATCCCTTCTGTTTTCCCCACTTGGATTGCACAAGTAATATTATAAAATAATCAACATGCACACATCACATAACTTGGAAAAAATATCATCACGTACCTTGAATTAAGCCTTGAAAACTCAAAGAACTTAAGCTTTCCCTTTTTGTAATGTCTTGACTTGTTCTTGGTCTAAAATAATAACAAAACAAAACAATCAATGAACGATGGCCTAAAAATACCAAATTATACTCAAACCCTGAACCCCGGGCCATTCTCATCATCATCCCACCCAAACAAGGATTTTTCCATCATTAATTCAAGTCAAAACCCTCCCCAAAGTGAACCACCATAGATTCTAGGGCTTAAGAATAAAATTACAAATTAGGGGAGTAATTAACTTACCTTTTTCCAAGAATTGGTGGAAAACTGAGGAATAAGCCCTAAGTCGCCCTTTCTTTTCCCAAAAATGAAGTTGTAGAATAATAAGGGGTTTTAAGACTTTTTCTCCATTAATCCGCGACTGACCCGCTATAGCAGCCGCCAGTTGCTATACCATCTATGCTGTAGAGGAATCCCACCAACTATAGCGGCTTGCACGAAGATAGAAACTCTGAAATCTTCCCAAAAGTCCCATTTCCTAATACACCTTCAAACCTTGACGTTCCAAACTAACCCATTCACACCAAATTCAATATCAGGAGTTCTACTCACCCAAATTCACTTCTGACAAGCCCTATAGATTCCTTAATGTATTAGCTAATTAAAAAAGCCAACTCAAGCATAGACATTTTACCCAATTCCTTCTCCAGTAAACCTAGACCTCACCTTTCTAAACTTTCATCTTCAACTCATCTAGCCTAAAATTTTGAAGTCACTACTCAAAATGTTTTCTTACCCAATTATTTCACCATAGACTACCCAAAATTACTGGAAGGTATCATAAAAGTAATCCAGAATGGACTAGTGAGTCCAATAGAGGTATAGTAAAAAAGGTAGTTGGTATGATGGAGGTTGATCGAATAACTAGAACATAGACACAAATAGCAACAATAAACAACCATTTCAGCCATCTAAATAAAGGGTTAAGCACAAACGTAGAATCAAGTTCAGTAGGTGAAACACACTTAGTTATTTTGAATAGTCTGTGAAGGTGACCATATATCAAATGTGTAAGGTGCGAATGCAATTGAATTCCATGTAATTTATACGGAATTTGAACAACGGAACACAAAATAGTTTTTTTTGGAACACAGACCAAATTGGACTAACCAACAAAATTTCTCTTAGGGTGGAAATCAAAATTAAAATTAGTATAGACCACAAGGATAGTAGCAAGGCTATCAATATGGGTAATTTAGTGTAGAGACTTCTAGATGGAATCAAGGAAAATGAAAAAAATATGCATATGCACAACAAAAGTGGTCAGTTGATGCAAAAAATCTTAAAAGACACACAAGTTAGATTGTTATTGCTCTAGATACTATTCCCCATGAAGGAATACCTGGTGATGTGTATCCTAATTCTAAACAAGTGAAAGATGTGATGAATCAAAGCGGTAAAGATCTGTGTGACAGAGTACCCAAATAGTTGTTGAAGAACTAATTGAGAAAGAAAGACTGAGGTTTCGACAGAGAGTGCTGAACTAGTCTACATTAGTAGCTACTACACTTCTTTCTTCATTCCCATAGAGGCTGCACAAGTAGAAGAATGAAGTTTAATTTTTTGAAATACTATGATTTATCAAATTAGGTAAATATTAACTTTCCTCTTATTGATATACTGTAGTTCATTCATCAATAACCAAAGCATTTGAAGGATATTGTAACACCTCAAACTTTTGGCTACAACTTGAGCCATTCTATGAATGTAGTTAGACTAAAAATGGGTGAAAATATTATTGTTTCTAGGTGTAAATGTCAATTCCCTAGTAATGGAAGTGTATTGTTTCTAGGTGTAAATGTCAATTCCCTAGTAAGGTCATAAGTAACCTAGCACAAAGTCCAGTTGTAAGTTTCCCTGACGATTAAGTTTTTGTGTAAGTTCATTTTAGGGTCAACTTCAAACACGAATATCTCCTAGAATATAAAGATTACATTACATAGCCCCTAACCTATCAAATTGAATGCCCTTGAGTTTAGATTTCAATGCACCCAACCACTCATCAATCTGACTTTTGATTAAGAGGTAATGAGCATTTCACTCAACGACTATCAGAATGGCCACACGTGTTGCACCTCACGGAGCATTGGCACACCTCACTATGCTAATTTTTTTGTATCTGTGTTTTTAAGATTCTTTATTTATTAATTTTAGTTTGGGGTTCACTTGGGTACTCATCTTGGATGACTTAGGGCTTATTTGTTTCAAAATCTCTCTCTTCCACCTTCAACATCAAAGCATGTTCCTCCCATGTATCTCAACTGTTTTAAAATATTCTTAATCTATAATCATGAATTATTAACAAGGTTTTCAAATCAAATCTTCCTCTCATATCTATTGAAATCAAGAACTCATCCAAGATTCAAGAACAAACTTTTGGGATTTGTCTTCAACGTTACGATTTTCATTGGAGTGATTCAAAGTATATAAGAATAACCTTGAGTGTGGGAGTAATTCTTCTCCAATGACCCCCATGTTTTAAATCCCTAGAAACTCCATGAAATAATTAGGGTTCTTGCTCGAAGTTTACATTCTTTATAGTCTTAATGTTTCCATGATTCTTGATGAATCCTTGGAATATCTTCCACAAAATTTATTTTAATTCTTCCATGTATATGTAATTGCCTTCATGAACTATCGATTTATGTATGTATGAAACGTCATGTTTCTCATGACGAAGATTTATGAATTCATCAATCTTTATGATATCATCAATTTATTTAAAGCAATTTAATTTCAAGAAGTTTCCCCCCTTTTCATCATGAGATTTCAAAAGCATGAATCACGATTTAGTGTTTCTTCTTCAAGGCTTGAGTTCTATGAATTTTCATTCAGAAATATGAACCTTATGTTTTAATTCATGATTTCAGATTATGATTTATAATTTATCAACTTCAAGAGTGTTTCATTGATTTTACCCTATGAACTATCAAACATGTAATTCTCATAATCTCTACAAGATATGTGTGTATGATTCACGTTATAAATTATGGGTTTCCAAACTAGACATCTCTCTCTCATGTTTTGTACAATATATGTGTATGATTCACGTTGTGATATGGGCCTCTAAGCTAAAACAAAATTTCATGAGCATTATGCTAAATTATGATATATGAGCTTAAAAGTCTATTATAATAGTTTTGGAGTAATGGTTAACATAGAGAAGGCATAAATTCAGATAATGAATGCCCAAAAGTACGTATGCCATTGTAGGTTAATGATTGTACTGTTGGTTCAGGCGAATCCTCCAAGTGCCCCTGGTAAGGGCTTATTATGGATCCACAAGACATGTATGTTTCATACCTTGGCAAGGTATGTGGTAACTTAACTGACTGAACTGAGATCAGATTCTATGTTCTCCTATGATTGTTATGTTGGGTTAACATAAATATTATACTATTCTATGAAATCAAAAGTTTATTCTTATGAGTTGTGATTTTTATGAAATATGATTTTGGCCAACCTGTTGTAATGAGTTTTGCAAAATGCATTGCCTATGGATATTTAGTTAGCCAACATTCAGGTTAGTTTTGGTTTCTCAATTTCAAAAGTTCAACTTAAGCTCTTTAATAGTACTTATTGATTTAGATAATTATAGTGTTTATTAAATTTCTACGCTCAAACATTTCACGATCTTGATGTGTACCATATTTATGTTCAGTCGTTAAGCTTTATCAGTTATATTACTACTCTCTCTGTCCCAATTTATGTGACTTACTTTCCTTTTTAGTGACTCCCAAAAAGAATGACACATTTCTATATTAAGTAACAATTCAACTATAAAATGTCTATTTTACCCTTAATGAAATGATTTACAGCCACATAAATTTGTATCATTCATTTTGAACCGCAAGTTTCAAAAGTCTTCCTTTCTTTCTTAAACTCCGTGCCGAGTCAAACTACCTCACATAAAATGGGACGGAGGGAGTATTTGAATTTAGCTATTTTACATACCATACATTCAATGTAATGATGCATTTCATGTTGCATCCTTTATGATGTATATTTGGGGATTCAGACCTAATGCCAGAAGATTCATTAGATCCACTTGTTAGATCCACTTTCCTCTGGAAAAAAGATTTTTTTTACTTTCTTCTATATTCATGAATTTATTAGTTCATATTACTTGAATTATTTTATGAATTTAGTTAAAAGTAGTTAAACTCATAACTAAGGTTATGAAATAGATAGTAGGAATAAGGATAATGAATTATTTACATTAAAATCTTCTCATAAAGGGGTGATCATTGTGAAGTAATATTCTTTCATAAAGATCCACTTTGGGACTCTAAATTGGCCAGAGTGTCTTTAGGAGACTTACAAATTCATCAGTTTTAGACAATGAAAAAATCTAAATGAATTGATGGTACATTAGATGTTTGTATTCCGATAGCTAAGAACTATAACCCTTGTTAGTCTCTAATTCTTGGTTACAATTGGTGTAGTATAGTTAGTTAATAATTATCCATTTGAAACTCCCAACTACAAAATTCAAATGATCATCTACTAACGTCCTTTCTATTTTTTGAATATCAAATTGAAAATACTATTTATAATGTTTCTCATTTTTCTACTTTTTCAAGATGAAGTAGTTAGTTTTTATTTACTTCAATATCTTTTTTCAAGAATGAAGTAGTTATTCATCATTTGCCTCAACTTTTCAAGTGACATAGTTAAAATGGAGTTAGCAATGAGCTAATGATTCAGAATCTGATTAAAGTTAAAACTCAATGTTTCTCGACAAGAAATTTAAGGTCTAAAACTACAATTTTGCAGAAAACAGTAACTCAAATTTTTGTTTTCTGATCAACTTAAGTTGAAAGGAACATTGTTTTGTATAAGAGTGAGAATCATCTCGTTACTTTGATGTTGTCCAAAATAGAAAGGTTGAATTGAAACTATCAGTTGTAACGTGCTGTCTTTATTGGATCTTTTCCACACCTGACCGACAAAAAATGTCTTTTTATAAAAATCCCTACATTGCTTAATGTTAAAGATCCTATCTCTCATCATTCACTAAAAATGATAGAAACAAAAAAAATTTGTACGAAAAAGTAGAAAAAAATACGTTCTCCAAAAATAGCGATCATGACATATGATCAAAAACTACATATGAGTGTAGGGGTGACAAATGAGCAGGTTGGGACAACATATATAATTATTGAATCGAGATTCAATCCGCCAAAATTATTTTGGGTAAAAACGATTGGGTTATGATAGGTCAAACGACGGGTCATAACCTAACATCTCCCCATTTTTAAGCCTATATAGTTGTAACACATTAATGTTTTCCATTTATAAAAATGATAGTATGTAATAGAGTGAACTCATATTTATGATTCAGTAATTTATCTATTTCATTGTGATTTTAATCTTAAAATTAAACTAACTGTGCCATCCAAGCTTTAGCAAAAATAGTGTGCTTATTTAGTTATGTTAAGATTGCACAAATCATGGAACTAATAAAATCGTAATTACCATGGTTCACCAAGGTCCGCACCTACATATGGACCACTAAGACAAACACTAAAAGGTAAAATGAAAATTCAATAAAGTAACAGAACACAATTCTTATGCATAAAGAAAGGTCAGTTTATTATAATCCTGAAAACCAAACCTCCACATGGATAAGAATTTTGATAAACTATAAAGAGTATTATACAAACAAAATGATAAAGGATTCAAGTCATTACAATTAATATTGTATCCACGGACAATAGCGATAAAGTGCATTCACATTTGAGAGAATTGTAGCATTAGTAACTAAATAGATTCTATTGTGCCACTGAGTATCTAGATCAACATTGAACATGATCCTTAACTGCAACAAAATCAACTAGAAAAATATTATTACAAAAAACTAATAATTCAACCATATGAATGAGATTAAATATGTGTTTTCAATCCTTAAAAAGAATCATATTAAGAAACTGCAACAAAGAAATACTAAATAGATAAATTAGTTGCTTAGTCTTGCAAGTAAAATACCATCGTGAAACTAGTCTATAAATAGATAATTGTGGAGTAATTTATTTGGTCTTTAGTAGTTACATGATGGTGCTGTACTTGCGAGGGTAAACAACTAATTTATCTTTTCAGTATTTGTGTGTTATAGTTTCTTAGCATGATTTTGATTGAGAATACAAGACTTAATCTCATTCATGTGGTTCAATTATTAGTTGTTGGTAATAATATTTCTCTATTTGATCTTCCCGCTGTTAAAGATCATGTTTAATTTATTGTTGATCTGGATGTTTAGTGGCACAAAGGAAGCTATTAGTTACTAACGCTACAAGTCCTCTCAAATGTAAATGCACCTTATTGCTATTGTTCATCGAAATTGGCTTAATTGTAATGACTTGAATCCTTTAATTATCATTTTGTCTGCATAAAACTATGTGTAGTTTTTTAGAATGCCAATGGAGTTTTGGTTTTTAGGGTTGTAATAATCTTACCTTACTTTTGGCATAACAATTGTGTGATGTTACTTTACTCAGTTTTCTTTCTACCCTTTTGTGTTTAGATTAATTGTCCATATGTGGGTGCAGACCTTGGTGAACTAGGGTAGTTATGATTTCATTAGTTCCATCATTTATACAATTGTAACATAACTAGATAAACATAACTTTTATTTTTGCAAATCTTGATTGAAAAAGTTGGACCATTTTCTTCAGATAAAAATCACATTGACATAGATAAATTAGTCAATCATAAATATGGGTGCACTCTAATGTGTACTACCAATTTCATAAGTGAAAAGATTAATAAGTTTCCCATTCTAATAACTATATATGCTTAAAAGGAGGGAAGATGTTGGAATTTGTGGCTAGTTGTTTGACCCATCTTCACTAAAATGTTTTGACCCAAGAAATATTTGGGTGGGTTGTATCTTTACCCAATAATTACTTTGATCCATTCAAATTTGATCCGCCCACCTATTTGCCTCCCCTATGTTCATATGCAATTCTCGATCATACGTCATGATTCATGACCACTATTTGTCACTACAAAAAACCCCTGAATTGCCAACAAAATTATCCGTTGCTAAATTGATTAAATTGGTTGGCAAATGTTTTTTCCAACCGAATGCCAACTAATGTTAATCTGTTGCTAAAAATCTTGTCACTAAATTTTACCAACCCATTTCAGTTAGTTGGTAAAATTACTAACTAAAGATCAGTTGGTAAACACATAAAAGACTTGTTGGTAATTCTTGAAATGTACCCTTGAAATTTTCGTTGGTAAATTCACCAACCAATTTTCGGTTGGCATATTGTTGGGAAGTTTACTAACGAAGAGAAAAGAGTTAGTAAATTTGGTTCTTCACTATTCAATTATGTTAGTGATATGTTGACAAATATATTAAAATAAAATAAAATGTTGTTAGTATTTGGTTAACAATTATATGACAGATAACAACTTGGTTGGTAAGCTCGATAGTAAATTCACCAAAATACATTGGTAATCAGTTTGTAATTTCGGTTAAGAAAAAAATGTGTTGGTAATTCGTGGGTAAATTACCAACGAATTTTAAATCTATAACTAAGAATGACTATCTACTCATGTAACTTACGTTACTAATTGGTTAGTATTTTAGAAACACAAAAAGCTCATTAGTAATTCATTAGGAAGCTTAATAACATATTGTGATTTTGTTGGTAATATATATTATTTATGGTTAATATTCGGTTAGTGAATTGGTAATGTATATTTCCATATTACTAACTAAATGGTAATTCGATAGTAAAGTTTCACTTTATATATTTATATTAATCAATAGCTTTTATGAATCTTAAAAAGTCTGAAAGCATAATAAAATCCAGTGATCCTTTGATAAATTATAACTTGACTAAAACAATACAAAATCTAAGATGAAGAGTACAAAACAAATCCAAATACAGAAACAAACAATGAAAGATATGCCTACAATAGTTTGGAAATTTTAAATGACTCATATCATTATTTGATGATGGGTCATGTCTAAGCTAATGTGGTGTACCAGTTGGAGGTGTACCAGCGGGCAGTGTACCAGGGGGTGGTTTGGGCAGCCCAACTATAAGGATGGGCAAACGTTCTTGGAGAATCTTATCAACTTGCTCTTGCATTTATAGCTGCATTTTGTTTTTCATTTCTTCACGCAACTCTTCTCTCATCTCTTCTCTCATCTCATGTTTCATCTCCTCCTTCATTTCTTGAACGTATTCCTTCACTCGAGCATCAAAACTACAATCTTGAGGTTGAGAAGTTGAAGCAGATGATGAACCAACGTTCTCATATAAAACAGCTTGAGAACCAAGACCATATATACATGCCTTCTTAACCCCACCCACTTCATCCATGTAAATCTTTGAAAAATCTACTGTCGGAGACTCGCCAGATTTATCTACAAGCTGAGATGCATATGTTATCTTAGACATTACAGCATCCTGAAAAATAAATAAATGATATTATGTTAAGAAAAAATGTCTAGCGATTATAAATATACAAGACAAATGATATCAGTCGACCATCTTTGTCATTGACAATACCACCACACTTATCATTTCTACAGTTGCAATTAACATTTATTTTGACATACGCACCTGTAGTTCAAATTCAGTGTACAAAAATAGTCTTTTAGGGACTAATTTTTTTTTTTCAGAACTGAAAAGATAGCATTTCATATTAGTTAATAAAGCTATGATAGTTCAATATCATACAACTAAACATGCTAAGAACTTTTAAAAGGAAGGATATAGAGGATCACCAAACAAAATTACAAACCTACCAAACTAAGCTATTCTATGCAAATCTATGCTTTTTAGATGGAATGTAATTCACATTGACTAAACACTAGGAAGCCTAATATATAGGCTTCAAAAGAACCATAAACTTAGTAAACCTCTAATGTGTTGTCTTTTAATAAGATTACAGAATTGGTCTTAAAGTTGGAAAGTAAACCTCATCATCACTTTTTAATTGGTTTTGTGGGTGTGAGAAAAATTCTTTGGCATTCTTTGCCACATCTGCCTCTAGTATTGCTTCTAAGACAATGTCAGAACCTTTTGCTCCAGCTATACGTTTTGGCAACAATCCTGCACTTTCAGCAGAGACAGGAAGTACAACAATACTGCCAGATTCATCGGTCAAGAAGGAGGCCTACACTTACTCCAGAACATCAAACTACTCAAACAAGAACCAAGCTTACAATTCGTGAAGCCATACAAACTGAAAATGTTACACTGTAGAAGAGTCTTATGTGTTCTGCAGCTCCTATGCTACCATCAGTAGACATATCGATTATGAGAAGGGGACCTACTCTATCAAGAACCAAGCTTACAACTCTTGAGGTAACACAAACTGAAAATTTTACATTTTAGAAGAGTCTTATGGGTTCTGCAGCTCATACGCTACTAGCAGTAGACATCGATTATGAGAAGGAGACCTACACTTACTCTAGAACAGCAAACTACTATATCAAGAACCAATCTTATAACTCTTGAGGTCATACAAACCGAAAATGTTACATTTTAGAAAAGTCTTATGGGTTCTGCAGCTCCTACGCTACCAACAGTAAACATATCGACTATGAGAAGGGGACCTACAGTTACTCTAGAACAACAAACTACTCTATGTACTGAAGTCACCGACCAAGAGATTATAGATAGTCTCGGTTGCACTGATAAAGCAGGGCCAGTGATGCACAATGATGTTTTGTTAGCTGTTAAAGATTTCCTCCACACCTTGAAAATTATATAGAGATATCAACTGCACTAATATGACATTAACCACCCTCGTTATAATCTTCAAATATTATAACCATGTGTTTAATAATTGGGATAAACATGATGAATGACGGCTAAGTAAATTCTCAACAAAAATTAAGAAAGATAATCAACAATGTTTGGTGTTACTTACATATGTGCTCTTAGACTTCAGATCCACAAACTCATCGTTTCTTTTGGTATGTGTCTTCTTCAAAAGTTCGTGTGAATGAGGTGGCTGTCCTAGAACAGTCGCCTAAAATTGAAATCACATCCATCAAAGTTATTGCTAGAGGAATAACGTTGAAAAAAATGTAACTTGACAAAATGAAAATAATTGTACCAGTTTTCTTGCATGCTCTCGATGAGTCCGAGAGCCTCCAATATGGCGCGAGGGACTAGATCATTCACCACATTTCTCACTTGGTCGATTTTTGGAACATTGTGCAGATTTAGGAGGGGTTGCAGGCCCAAAACAAGGACCTACAGGACGGGGCGTGATCCCACTTATTGTCCGTGGGTGGTGGGCTGCAAAAGCTCTTAAGTCTCGGCCAAGGGTGAAACATTTTAAGTAATTCCTATTTTAATTATTCACGGGTGGGGATGGTTTATATTAGTTATTTAGACATATATAAGTAGTATTAACTATTAACCACCTCTTTAACACCTCATAACTCACAAGATTCAAACTAGAAACAACCTCTCCTCTCCAAAAATTCTCTCTAAGACTCCATTGAAGAGCAACAACAAGGTCAAGCTAGGGGTTCAAGAAACAGCCTTTATTCTCCAAATTTCTTTTGGGAATCAAGATAAGGTATATATTCTTTTAACCTTTGGAATATATCACCCAAAGAGCCGCTTCAAACTATGTTTTTAAGATTCCAAATCCCCCAAACCTAGGGTTTTCAATCTATGTCATCAGTTTTCTTCCAAAACATTTTCAATTGTTTAATTATGGTATATTATGGTTGATTATGATGATTTATGATTGGAATGTTGGAGTATTGTTGAAATATGATGAAAATCTCCCTTGGACCCATGATTCCCCCTTCTTCCTAAATTGTGAACTATGGTATGGCATGATTGATGACTTGACAATTGATAATGTTCACATTTATTAAGTTATTGAATCGTGATATCCCTCTATATAATGTGTTAATTCTAGAATTTAGGGTTGATCTTGATTCATAGCCTTGAAGGGCACCTCGTTAGGGTTTATACATGTTGATGAAGATTGTATATCAACTTGTGATTTACTTAGATAGTGATGATCCTATGAATATTGTGTAATGGTGGTATTGATGCAAGATCCTTCTTTCCTATACCCTTACACTTGATTATGCATGAATTATGTATGTATGTTATGATAAGCTTGTTGTGTTGATTGGAAGGCTATTCTCATGAAACACTATGAATGTTATGTGAAAGGTTTACTCACATGTTCATGATTCTAAGGTTGAAAGGACATTCTCACCTAATGAACCTATGAGCTATTATGATGTTATGGTGGTTGGAGTGCCTAGTGCATTCTTTCATGAACATGAACTGAAGTAAAAACTTAACATGAATTGTAAAGGGAATTATCCTTAGCACCAAGTGGATATGAAAATGAGATGGAAGCTTTTACTCTAGTAGTCCGGCTTCCCAATGTAAGTTATCTCATGAGATGGAAATCTTTTACGCTAGTAGTCCGGGTTTCTAGTAGCAATCTCCATATCCCATAACTATGTGCCCACATAGGTCTTTAGCTAGTGGATCCACCTATAAGCTAAAATGTACATTCTACCTTAGGCAAGTAGGACACCTCTTTTCGGTGTGGGGGTAGAACACCAGATTCCATATAGCTCACATGGTCTATGTCAGTTAAGGCTATTTTCCCTAAAAGATACGAATATGAAATATGATAAGAGCATCGACTTTAATTATGACTTCTTAAGAGGTACTACTTAGTATGAGTGGGGGTATGGGACTTGACTTATGCATTACATAAGTAGGCTTTAAGAGGGGTTATGGTGAGGTTCTCTTATGTTATGAAGACTTATGGATTATGTATGTAAGATATGTATGAATGTTAAGGTTGACTTTACTTGTTACAAGTTATGAACATGAATAACTCCTTACTTATGTATGTTGGTTATGGATGAGGCAAAAGTAAGATATGTATGTTTTTGGTGGCCTAAATGTGATACTTAGTATTTGTTAGGGTTATGGGATCTTACCTTTTCATTGCACTAGTATGGCTTTGGGTTGCTTATATGTTTGTGTGACTTCCGTTTCTTCATAAATGTGCATAATGGCTTTTAAACTTGATAAAGGCATGATTTCAACTAAATGTCCATTTTATGCATGTTTCAATGATTTTTATGCATGGCTTCCATACTTAGTACATTATTTGTGCTAACCCATATTTTCTACATTTACTGTGAGTGTAGGTTTCGGTCGTTGAGACATACGTCTTCTTTTCAGTAAAGCTTGGGTTGACTATTCCCTAAGCTTGGTGAGTCCTCATGGTTCGAGGACAAGACATTACTCATTTCTAGCTTCTATTGTACTTTCTATTTTTGAGACTTTATTGATATAAATGGCTTTTACCCTAATTGTATTCTCTATTGTATAGATGGTGATTGAGACAAGGTCTAGACCTTTATTTTCGTTTATGAAAAAGAAGTTGACTTTGATTGTAAAAGCTTTAAATTTTCCGCATCATTTCTATCACAAAGGTTTATGATTGTGCTAAGGGCTTGTATGAGACCTTTTTGGGGTCAAGTACGCCATGTTACGTCTAGGGGGTACCCCTGGGTCATGACAAACTTGGTAATCAAAGCACAAGGTTTAGAATGATTCTAGGATGATGTCTCATGAACCACGTCTAGTAGAGTCTTGTTCATGAGTGTGAAGCACGCCACACTTATGAATAAGTGGCTATAAGATGTTTAGGAACTTTCACTTCTTTCATTACTCTTTAGTCGTGCCTTAGAGTTTTAACTCTATGAAGTCCTTTTCCTAACCAAGGGTGGCCGCAAGAAGGATAAAATAGGAGATTGTGAATGAGGAAGTTCCTCCCCAAGCCAACCAAGCGCCTCAAGATGAGCAAGTTCCAGTTAATCCTCCGGTTATGACAAATGTGGAAATTAGGGTGGCTTTTCTAACATTGACTCAAGTCGTGATGGCTCAAGCTCAAGCCGTGACTACACAAGCCCAAGCTATGACGCTCAAGCAAATAGGGAAGTTGGGCCCCGTATGAACCCTAATGTGAACACCATGACTTTAAGGTTGAGAGATTTCACAAGGATGAACCCTCCTATGTTCTTTGTTTCCAAAGTGAATGAAGATCCACAAGAGTTTGTGGAAGAGATCTACAAGATAGTTGATGCTATTGGGGTGACTTCTATTGAGAAAGCCAAACTAGATTCTTATCAATTGAAGGATGTGGCCCAAGTATGGTATACTCTATGGAAGGATAATAGGGCTATAAGAGTAGGTCCCATAAATTGGAAAGTGTTCAAGAAAAGCATTCCTTGATAGGTTCTTTCCACGAGAAAAGAGGAAAGCAAAGGTGGAGGAATTTATCAACCTTTGTCAAGGTTCTCAAGAATATACTTTGATATTCACTAAGTTGTCCAAGTATGCTCCGTCTTTGGTGGCAAATCCAAGAGATAAAATCAGTTGGTTTGTGACCGGAGTGTCCGAGCTTCTTGAAGAAGAGTGTCGTGCGACAATGCTACATGATCATATAGACATCTCACGTCTAATGGTGTATGCTCAACAAGTTGAGGACAGAAAGCTTAGGAAGAAAAAACGGGATGCAAAGAAAGCAAGGACCGATGATGGGAATTCTTCCAAGTGTAAGTTTGAGGGTCTAGAGCGACCAAGGTTCAAAAGAAGGTTCTCCAAAAAAGGCTCTTCTAGTGCTCCAAAGTTCAATAAATATAGGGTGTCTAAAACTAAGCCACAAGGCAGTAATAGTGGTAGCTCTTATGTTGATAGGCCTAATTGTACAAAGTGTGGTAAAAAGCATGAAGGCAAGTGCCTAGTTGGCACGGATGGTTGCTTTAGTTGTGGGAAGAGCGGCCACATGAACAGAGATTGTCCCATGCTAAAGGTTCATGGGAGAGAGGGCAAGCAAGTCCCTCCTAGTGGCTCAAATTCAGATGCTCCCAAGAAGAATTGCTTCTATTCTCTTCAATCCCGAGGTGACCAAGAGAGTTCCCCGGACGTGGTAACGGGTATGTTGCAAGTCTTTTCCATTGATATTTATGCATTATTAGACCCCGATGCCACTTTGTCATTTGTTACACCTTTTATGGCTATGAAATTTGAAATACTCCCCGATGTGTTAGAAGAACATTTTTCGGTGTCAACACTGGTTGGTGACTCGATAATGGCAAAAAGAGTCTATAGGAGTTGTCCTATTTCTTTGTCTCATAAAGTCACTTTGGTTGATTTGGTAGAATTAGACATGCTTTATTTTGATGTAATTTTGGGTATGGATTGGTTGCATGCATGTTATGCTTCAATAGATTGTAGGACCCGGGTGGTCAAATTTCAATTTCCAAAAGAGCCAATTTTAGAGTGGAAAGGGGGGAATTCTATTCCTAGAGGTCAATTTGTTTCATGTCTAAAACCTAGGAAAATGATTTCCAAGGGGTGCATGTATCATATTGTTAGGGTTATGGATGCTGAGTCCAAGGTCCCTTCTTTAGAGTCGGTCCCCGTGGTGACTGAGTTTCCAGAAGTCTTTCCCGATGACTTGCTCGGCATTCCTCCGGAATGGGAAATAGACTTTGGCATTGATATTTTGCCGGATACACAACCCATATCTATCCCTCCCTATAGAATGGCTCCTGCCAAATTGAAAGAGTCTAAGGGGCAACTCAAGGACTTGTTAGACAAGGGTTTTATTCAACCAAACATCTCTCCATTGGGTGCTCCGATATTGTTCGTAAAGAAGAAAGATGGGTCCCTTAGGATGTGTATGGACTACCGCTAATTGAACAAGGTGACTATAAAGAATAAGTATCCTCTCCCTAGAATTGACTATTTGTTTGATCAACTTCAAGGGGCTAACTATTTCTCCAAAATAGATCTTCGTTCGGGTTACCTTCAACTAAGGGTAAGAGGGGTTGACATTCCTAACACGGCCTTCCAAATAAGATATGGTCCCTATGAGTTCCTAGTAATGTCCTTTGGTCCAACAAATGACCCGGCGACATTCATGGACCTAATGAATAGAGTTTTTAGACACTATCTTTATATGTTTGTGATATTGTTTATTGATGACATTTTGATCTATTCAAAGAGTGAAAATAAGGACATGAACCATTTGAGAATTGTATTGCAAGTCTGTAATGACCCGAGCCTATACCCTGGAAGTTACACGGAGTACTTTACCCCAAAGGGATCTTGTACAAGCCTCTTAGCATTCATAACATTCGATATATAGAAATAGTGTTGAATTTAAAAACTTTCTTAAAATCCATAAAATCCAACACTTTTATAAAAACATTTGAAATAGCTGAAGTCTATTATCTCACATGGCCATCTAAAACAATATCTTGAAACAAAAGTAGGGTCACGACCCTTTTACAAATAAAAATCTAACATATGTCCATTCCATGAAAGAAAATAAACGTCTAAACACTTGTCCTCGATCTATGAGGATATACCACTTAGCCTTTGTGGAAATCTCAATCCAAGCCCTTGAACTAGATGCATACAGACTCACTTGCCGGAACCTACACTAGTAGTAAAATAAGAGAAATATGAATTAGCACACAAAAATGTACCAAGTATGATGACCATGCAAAAACATGCTTTTAAACAGACATTTTGGTTGGAAACCATGCATTATGCCATTTTTTTTTATAAATATCATGTACATTAGTATAAGAGACATAAAATACAAGTATAATCATCATGTAAGTCATAATCATCCCATTTGAACATTCACCTTAAGTAACCCTAAGCTACACTTGTGCAATGTAAGGATAGCATCCCATACTACTATCCCTACTAAGCGCCACTTTGAGGCCACCTTAGATGAACTTACCAATTCATACTTAACTTTAAGAAATACTCATGCATAAGGAACACATTCATTTCGTAAGTCATGACAAGGGAAAATAACTCATAATACAACCCAAGTACAGCAAGCATCATTACATTAGACATTTAAGTCAACATTCTTCATTAGCTTCATTAAGAGTACTTTCATTCATTAGTCATTAAGACATTAGAGAACTCACTATGACCCTCTCAAAACCTACTCGTTCAATGCATGGATGGCATCCCATACTACCACCCACACTTCATAGAACTTCTCAAGAAACCATAATGCACATCTCATATGATAGGAATAGACATTAACCGATATAGACGATGAGAGCAAACCATGGAATCCGGTGTCATATAGCCCCAAACCTTAAAGAGGTGGTCTACTTGCCTAAGGTAGGACTGGTAACATTTTAGCGTAGGTCGAAACCACTAGCTAATATCCTATGTGGACACATACTTATGGGATAGGAAGATGTTCATTGAAACCTTAGCCTAACATTAGGAGTGTTTTCATCTTACCATATCCACTCATTGCTTAGCCTCCATTACCATAGAGTAGTTCATTTTTATTAACATTATAGTACTTGAGATGGCTACCAACATTAGGTCTGCTGACCCAAGTACATTACACAAGAAAGGGCAACCACAATTAGGTCTACCGATTCAAGAAACATTAAGGATACCTCATTGAATTTTCATGAAGGGTGCCATCAACATTGGGCCTACCAATACAAGGTTCATCATTTCACACATGAAAGGGATACCAACACTAGGTCTATCGATTCATGGTTTATCATCACATTAATTTCTAGACTCATCATTAAGGGCTACCAACACTAGGTCTACCGGTTCAAGACATAGCCTAGAATACTTTATCATTCATTTATGAAAGGAATGCCACTGGCCTATCGATTCATATTCATCAAGTCAAGACACATTCATCATACAAGAAGAGGATGCCTAAGCCTACCAATTCAAGACAAGCTATTACATTCAATCCAATCCAAACCCTTGAACTAGATAAATAGAACCTCACTTGCCGGAACCTACACTTGTAGTAAAATAAGAGAAATATGAATTAGCACACAAAAATGTACTACGTATGATGACCATGCAAAAACATGCTTTTAAACGGACATTTTGGTTGGAAACCATGCATTATGCCATTTTTTTTATAAATATCATGTACATTAGTATAAGAGACATAAAATACAAGTATAATCATCATATAAGTCAAAATCATCCCATTTGAACATTCACCTTAAGTAACCCTAAGCTACACTTGTGCAATGTAAGGATAGCATCCCATACTACTATCCCTACTAAGCGCCACTTTGAGGCCACCTTAGATGAACTTACCAATTCCTATTTAACTTCAAGCAATACTCATACATAAGGAACACATTCATTTCATAAGTCATGACAAGGGAAAATAACTCATAATACAACCCAAGTATAGTATGCATCATTACATTAGACATTTAACTCAACATTCTTCATTAGCTTCATTAATAGTACTTTTATTCATTAGTCATTAAGACATTAGAGAACTCACTACGACCCTCTCAAAGTCTACTCGTGCAATGCATGGATGGCATCCCATACTACCACCCACACTTCATAGAACTTCTGAAGAAACCATAATGCACATCTCACATGATGCTAATAGGCTTTAACCGACATAGTCCATGAGAGTAAACCATGGAATCCGGTGTCATATAGCCCCACACCATAAAGAGGTGGTCGAATTTCCTAAGGTAGGTCTGGTAACATTTTAGCATAGGTTGAAACCATTAGCTAGTATCCTATGTGGGCACATAGTTATGGGATAGGAAGATGTCCATTGTAACCCTAGCCTAACATTGGGAGACTTTCCATCTTACCATATCCACTCGGTGCTGATCCTCCATTCCCATAGAGTAGTTCATTTTCAATAACATTATTGTACTTGAGATGGCTACCGACCTAAGTACATTACACAAGAAAGGGCCTGCACCATTAGGTCTACCGATTCAAGGTACGTTAAGGATAGTTCATTGACTTTTCATGAAGGGTGCGATCAACATTGGGCCTACCAATACAAGGTTCATCATTTCACACATGAAAGGGATACCAACACTAGGTCTATCGATTCATGGTTTATCATCACATTAATTTCTAGACTCATCATTAAGGGCTACCAACACTAGGTCTACCGGTTCAAGACATAGCCTAGAATACTTCATCATTCATTTATGAAAGGAATGCCACTGGCCTATCGATTCATATTCATCAAGTCAAGACACATTCATCATACAAGAAGAGGATGCCTAAACCTACCAATTCAAGACAAGATATTACATTCAAGGTCACATTTATCAATACAAGAAAAGGATGCCTTAAGCCTACCGATTCAAGACCCATAAATCCACATTACTTTCATAAATACAAAAAAAAGATGCATAAGCCTACCAATTCAAGATATAGCTTCCCATTATAGAAACCCTTCACATTCTATCATCACATTCATTAGTTTTAAATTAATAAATAGCCTTTCATTAATAGCACAATTTCAGTCAAGACATGCTCATAGTACCTTCATTAGATTCACATTCATATATAAGACATCATGATAATACTCAATTCCTCATACTATGCCCTTCAAGGCCATGAATCTTAAATCGCCAACTCACCAACAATTTACTACAATTAAGGCATGGATTGTGATATAATTCAATAACCTAAAATAATTTAAACAAATTCCATTCACATACTTTCTTAATCAATAAGCCCACTTCAAAAAGGCATAATTTAGGAATTGAGGAAATTCATGGGTTCATAGAGTATTTTCATCATAAATCATGAATCAAACATTAATTCAATCATAACTTGTCATTAATAACCATTTGAAAACGTTTGAAGAATGAACCCATCAGTTAGAGTAAAAACCCTAGGTTTTGAGAAACTTGAAAACTTTGAAAACTAACTTTGAATGGACTCTATGGGTTAAAGATACCCCTAGATTAAGGATCGCCATACCTTGTTTATGAATCCCCAAGAAATTTGAGGAAGAACACCTTGCATCCACAAACCCTAGCTCCCACTTCTTCTTCTTCTTCTTGGTGAACTTCTAGAGAGAGAATTTTTGAAAGGAGGAACTCTTTTGATTTGATTTGGATTTTGGCGAAATAAGGAGTAAATGACTTGTTTTAAGACTTAAATATATATATACTAGTGATATAAAACAATTAAAAACAACCCCACACATTAATTAATTAAAACGAAATTACTTAAAAACCCTTAACTAAGGCAACCCCGTCATGGAGCACGCCCACCTTGACAGGTCGTGAGGGGAACCAAGGCTCATGGTTGTCCCTTTACCAGTGTGCCTCTCCACCTTGCCAAGCCCTCAAGGGAATAAGGGAATACCACGATACCACCCATTATCCGTGGTCAAGATCACGAGTCGTGGTGATGGTCGTGGTCATGGGGACAGTAGCTTGGCCAAGTTGCCTTGCTTCCCATGCAACCAAGTGATCTTAACGACCACTTATACGGATCGTCTAGGGTACCACGGCTTGTGGTGGCCCCGTGGTCTTTGAGACAGTAGCCTCCTCAACTTAACTCAATTCCCACAAGGCCAAGGGGTCTTCACGGACCCCCTCACGGACCGTGGTCAAGACCACTGGTCGTGAAGGTGGTCATGAACCCTAGCAGTGCTTGGTCAAGGGTTGGGCAGCCTTGGCTTTAGTCTAGGCTTTGCCCCCTTTGCCTTGGCACATGACCTTGGAATCCATACCAAAATTAAAAAGGGTCCTTTAACTATGCAGTCTAACACGTACCTTGACGTTGACCCTCATGATTAGGCTCTAGTTCATTCTATCATTTTTTGAGTTGTTACAAAGTCCTCAAAGACCACCAATTGTATGCAAAGTTTAGTAAGTGTGAGTTTTGGCTAACGTCCGTAGCCTTCCTTGATCATATTGTGTCGAGCAATGG
The DNA here is from genome assembly GCA_029582605.1 of Solanum gracilifrons. Classification (NCBI taxonomy): domain Eukaryota; kingdom Viridiplantae; phylum Streptophyta; class Magnoliopsida; order Solanales; family Solanaceae; genus Solanum; species Solanum gracilifrons. The sequence goes on along the minus strand of JAJOOH010009980.1, from coordinate 597 downwards.
TATTGATGTAGATCCTAAGAAGACGGATGTGGTTAAAGGTTGGCCTAGACCTATAACTCTACTAATATTAGAAGTTTTTTGGGTTTGGCCGGTTACTATAGGAGGTTTGTTGAGGGTTTTTCCTCCATTGCTTCTCCGTTGACGGCTTTGACTCAAAAGAAGGCTAAGTTTTAGTGGTCAGAGGCTTGTGAGAAAAACTTCCAAGAGTTTAAAGATTGACCTACTTCCGCTCCGGTGTTGACTTTACTGGAGGGTACCGATAATTTTGTTGTTTATTGTGACGCCTCTACAGTGGGTTTGGGATGTGTGCTTATGCAATATAGTAAGGTGATTGCCTATGCTTCAAGGCAACTTAAAATCCATGAAAAGAATTATCCAACCCATGATCTTGAATTAGCGGCGATAGTGTTTGCTTTGAAAATATGGAGACATTATCTATATGGGGTGCATGTTGATGTGTTCACCGATCATGTCACGACCCGGGAGCACCCCCTAGTCGTAACCGGCGTACTCGACCTCGAAGAGGTCTAATACAAGCCTCTTAGCATTCATTCATCGCATAGACACTAAAACCATAAGGAATTTAAAACTTTCTTT
>JAJOOH010009970.1:0-12392 GCA_029582605.1 Solanum gracilifrons | reverse complement strand
CACTTACCAACAAATGTCTTATTATATTGGACATTTGTATAAAATGTCGTTCTTTTAACAACATTATCACAAAATGTCACTAAAAGAAACGACATTTGTTGCAAAATGTCATTATTTTAACAACATTTTTTGAAAATGTTGCTAAAAGTAAAGACATTTGTTGCAAAATGTCATAATATATTCGACATTAGATGTCAAATGTCATAAAAGAGTGACGATTCTGACCTAATGTCATTATTTATTTTTCGACATTTATTTTAAATGTCACCAAATAATTGTCGTCATAGCTCTACTTTCTTGTAGTGATGTCATCAGAGAGAGGAGCACAATTAAAGTGTTTTGTGATGCAGATTGGGGGTCATGTGCAAATAGTAGAAGATCGATTAAAGGATACCTAGTGCATTATAGTACATCCCCTATATCTTGGAAGTCAAAAAAACATGTGACTATTTCTAGGAGTTCAGCAGAAGCTGAGTATAGAGCAATGGCATCTTCAGTTGCAGAGGTGGTTTGGTTGACCGAATTGTTTCAAGAACTTGGAGTGGACTTAGCAACACCAGTTCCCTTGTTTTCTGATAGCAATTCAGCCTTGCAAATTTCTGCCAATCCAAATTTTCATGAAAGAACTAAATACATAGATATTAACTGTCACTTTTCTAGAGAAAAAAAATACAAGATGGACTGATTGCTACTGCATATTTGTCTTCCACAGAACAAATTGCAGATGTTCACTAAGGCCCTTAAAAGAAATTTACATAGTCATATTATGTCCAAGCTAGGCATGGAGAATATCTTCATAACTCCTAGCTTGAGGGAGTGTGTGAAGGAGCTTGGAAAATGCATCAATGTGCCTTTGTTAAGTTAATTAGTTACTAATTGATATTAATTAGTTATCAATTGATCGAGTAGTGAAATGTAATTAGTTATTATAAATAAATTGTATTTAGTTAGTTAGTTAGTCATTGTTCATTCTGTATAAATGTAACAACCTTCAGCTGATAATGCAATGCAAGATATTTTCTCCAAATCATATAGTTTGCGTTTTTCTCTCTACAATTTTCTTCTTCTTCTTCTTCTCCTCCTCCTCCATTAGTTTCTTCCTTCCAGTTAATCAACAACCAACATATAAATGTTCTTCGTGTTGGACTAGTGCTACACATGGGCTATCACTTCTAGTATATATATACTAGTTTTTTGGAACGTAAATTACATGTTTATCTTAAATATTTTTAAAAAAATTATATCACAAAATGATAAAATTTAAAAATGATACATATATTATTCGACTTTCTTCGTGTTATAAAATATAAATCAAAGCATACAAAAAAAAGTAAACTTATAAGTTGAGGTTAGAAAATCTTGCGAATTTAATGCTTCTTTAATGACATATACAATACTTTGATTTAAAGATAAATACAAATAATAATAAAAGTATTTGTTTCCTAAAATTAACTATCAACATGAAAAATTATAACTAAATTGATACATATACTGAATCACATCATAATCAACTCAAATAAGGTTGGAAGTGACAAAATCTTGTTTCGACTCAAACACGTGAATATTAAAAAGGTAGGGGGAAAAAGGCGGAGATGGTAAGGATTTGAAACTGAATATGATGGAGAAGAAGACTCAAGAATCTGTGGACATTAAACCAAATGAAATATAGTAGAAAAGACTTATTTATAAGGGAAAAGGGTCAAATATGTCCCTAAACTATGCGAAAATGTCTAGATATACCCCCGTTTGAAGTTTGGCTCATCTGTGCCCTCGCCGTCCACCTTTTCGAGCATATATGCCCTTGTAGACGTTAGTTGCTTTGCTAAAAATAACCAACTCATTTTGCATTTCTTTAAATAACAAATGAAATTGCCACATCCCCTTTTAGTTACCACGTGACATTTATTTATATTTAAAAACTGAATACACCTCTTTTAAATAGAAATTCCAACCCGTAAATCATATCCGACCCAAGGTGGCCGGAGTTTGAATTCCTCCGACCAGATCTAAAATGAGATAACATTTGACATCTAAAACATAGCTGTTTTGGGGTCGTTTGTTGGCTGTCTTGCCAGACTAGTGTGGTGTGTGGGTTGGTGTTTTGTCAGCTACCTTGGGGGTGGTGTTCTGGAACTTGTGGTGGTCGGAGCTATTTGGTGGTTGTTTGTCAGAGGTTGTGTGAATCAGTGAGCTCATTGGAGCTCTATTGTTTGCTCATGATTAGAGCTCGGAGCTCACCTTTAGTGGTGTTTTTCTTTTAGGAGAAAGCGATGGGTTTGATTGGAGATGGGGGTTATCGACCAAAGGCATTTGGGTCAAATATGATTTGTCGGCTTGTGTGAAATATCTACCAAGGAAATTTGGGTCGGATAGGATTTACGGGTCGAAAATCCTATTTAAAAGAGGTGTATTCATTTTTTAATATAGATAAATGACACATGGTTATTAAAAGGGATGTGGCAATTCCATTTGTTATTTAAAGAAAAGAAAAAGGAGTTGGTTATTTCCAGCAAAGCAACTAACGTCTACAAGGGCATATATGCGTGAAAAGTTGGACGGCGAGGGCACAAATGAGCCAAACTTCAAACGGGGGTATATCTAGACATTTTCGCATAGTTTAGGGGAATATTTGACCATTTTCCCTATTTATAATAAGATATTAGGAGTAGTAGAAAAGACTAAATTTATTGTGAGATATTATGAGTAGTAGATAAAAGGGAAAAAGGTCTGAAAAATACTTCAGCTTTGGTCGAAATTGTTGTAACGATACCAAACTTTATGGATGACCTTTTACCCCATACACTATTTAATAGTATATTTTAAAGGTATATATGTGTCCACGTGGACATCATAAATATTGCATAATTATAAATAGTAACGTGTCCATGTGGGCGCATATATACCTTTAAAATACACTATTAAATAGTGCAGGGGGTAAAAGGTCCTCCATAAAGTTTGGTATCGTAACAACAATTTCGGTCAAAGTTGGAGTATTTTTCAGACCCTTTTCCCTAGATAAAAAGACTAATTTATTATGAGATGTTATGAGTAACAGAAAAGACCCAATCTATTATGAGATATTTTTTACTTTTTAAATAAATAATATTATAAAATTTTACTATGTAATATTTAATTAATTAGTTTTTTTAATAATATTTTGATTTGGTGTAGTGGTTAAATGATAATACAACTTTGCACTTTGAACCTTTCCACTTTTAATATAAGTAGTCAAGTGTACATATTTTGCACGCGTATATCATGTAATATATGTATAAATAATATTATAAAATTTTACTGTGTAATATTTAATTAATTAGTTTTTTTAATAATATTTTAATTTGATGTAGTGGTTAAATGGTAATACAACTTTCACATTGAATCTTTTCACTTTTAATATAAGTAGTCAAGTGTACGTATTTTGCACGTGTATATCGTGTAATATATGTATATAAAAAATAAATTATTGTTTTTCTGCTTTATTTTGGGCTGTGTCACTTTTGGACCAGACCCTTATAAATAGTTGTTGATTTTCAATAATAGGGGCTTAGAGCCCATCTTTGATTTAAAAAAAAAATAAGTACAATATTTTAAAAAGAAAAATAGCATAAAATTTTCAAGATAAAAAATGTATTTAGAGAGAAACATAATAACTCACCATCACACTAATAATTAAGGAATTGAATTAAATGCAGTGAATAAAATTTTGTCATTGATATCAAAAGTTAAAGTTATGTTGGTATTGATACACGAAAATACAATCTAATCAATAAGATAAAGGAAAACAAATTACATTATATATGAACATAATAATATAACACGACTACTTATAAAAAATTAATAATAACGAAATTATAAAATAGAAGATGACAACCTAAAGTTTTAACAAAGGAAACTGAAATGCACCGACCAAGAGGCTAATTTTTGTTTATACAAAAGTCATTGGGAAGTTTTTTCTATTTTGGTTAAAAGAGGGGATATTATATCGAAATATTATGCATCAATACAAACAGAGGTGGTTGCATTACTGCTAGCGCGCGAAAGATCTGGCCAGCTAATGGGGTTACAATCCAAATTACATTGGGGCTTATCCACTTTTTCTGCTTCTAGTATCTTCCGAACAAACAAAGGGGAACTTTCCATTCTTCAAAAAGCTTGTCCAGTTTCATCTTCTAGCCTTCTTTGGCTAGCAGATCTGCTACTTTATTTTTTCCTCGAGACTCATACCTGATCTGGGGTTTCCCCATTCTATTAATCAAATCCCTGCATTCATTTAAAATATTTGTATGAGTATCTCTTTCGTTTTGAAGAAACTTAATTACCTCGAGTGAGTCAGTTGCTATCTCCAAGTGTTGAACCTGCAATTTTTCAGCTAAAAGAAGTCCTTATAATAGAGATGATAGTTCAACACTGGTTGATGAGTTTACATTAATTTTTGCACTGTAACCAACTACCTAATTCCTAGCGGCGTCACGCAAAACACCCCCCCGCTCCCCCTATTTTTGTTTTGTGGTTAAAGGACCAATCTATATTTAATTTATATCCGTAGTTCGGTGGATCCCAACTAACAACATCCTTATCTTCTGTATTACCTTTTCCCCTTGTGTCCTTCCCAATTAAATATATAAATTCCATGGTTCTCGCGTAGGGAGTGGATATGGGGATATTATCTCTAGTATTGTTATGATAATTTTGATTTCTAGATAGCCATATATATATTCCAAATATAAAAGGGAAAAGCAAGACTCCAGTCTAGCTTGTTGTTTATAATTATTTTATTTATTTTACGGCAACTATTAAGCCAATCAACATCATTTGAATCCGCTATCTCTCTACTTTCATTCAACATACCTAAATTGTCCCAATATCTATGGACGTTGCTGCAATGTAAAAAAATATGTGTAATGGTTTCGGGCCTTCTACATGTGACACAAAGAGGTTCAATATTAATACCTATGGAATGAAGATAATGACAGGTAGGTAGACGATTATGATTACACAGCCACATAAAATATTTAATTTTGTTAGGACAATTCAGATTCCAGATCTAATTGAAATCCTTAGTGTTCTGCATGGTTATACTATGATTATCCATGACATGTTTATAAGCAGAACTTGTAGAGAAAAAGCCATGAGGTGTTAGGGACCATGTGAGGGTATCAGCTGGGCTATGGTTATTGGGTATATAGGTCATTGGGAAGTTGAGACCAAAGTAGATGAACAATAAGGTAATCAATATTTTATATATCAATTTGTGTTTATCTACTTTTTACTGGATTATTTTGAGAAGATTTTAATCTGCATTATATTATGTCTATTTTTTACTGAAGTTTTAAAGTAATTGTTGGAATGTATGCGTCCACCAGTGTTCACGGGACTAGGTCCCCAACATAATAAAAGTGCAGAAAATAAATTTCTCAAAGTAAATTAGGCACAATGATTTTTACATGGAAACCTCCTTGCTCAAGGGAGTAAAACCACGACCTGTCTCACAAGACTTTTCAAACTGTTTTTACTAATCTTCTTCTCAAGCAAAAGTAAAACACAGCTTACAACCACACAAGAGATTAACCCCCTAATCTCTAGACTAAGTAATACAACCTATTACTTAACGAGTCAAAGCAATGCATCCATTGCTCACTATACTAACCATCACTGATTAATATAGACTTTTAACCATAAGACACAAAATTATCTCTAACTATGCTCTTACAAGACTCAAACAATGTTTTGAAACGTTTCTAACAAGAGTGAAACGAATCCTACAAGTTAAGCACAAATACAAACAATCAAGAACAACAACAGGTACGAAAAGCACTTCTTCACTTGATCAGGTCCTTGCTGTATGTGTTCTTGTGCTTGAGTTCTTCCTTGGAGATGGCTTTCTCTTTTAAGCTTGTGAGTTTTAGTTTGCCAAATCTTGAGTTGTGTTTTTGAAGGAAAGACTATTAAAATCAACACAACTCCTTGGGACGACCTCATTGGCTGAAAGCTTGCCGTTCAGAAAAGTTGTTCACCTGCCACATCAGAGGTGGCAGATTTTCTGACGGCTGTCTTGTCACCTTTTCATATCGCAGTCTTGCAGGGACCAGGTCCCTTGCAATGTTCTTTGGGAATTCTTGAAAAGGCTTGTTGGCTAACTTCCTTCTTTGAATGAATGAATTTAATATGGTGTTTGTCATGTTGAAAATATCAACCATAAAGAGTTATTACCCGCTGGACAAACAACCTCGTCCATTCTGATTGGTGCGGTACACCGACGACCTTACCAACCCCTGACATGATAGCTTTCCAGTTGTATCCCATTATAGAATTGGACGAGAGAACTCAGTCAGGGACCAGGTCCTGCATTTGTGAGACACTCAAACAGATAGTCTCATCCGCTCTTCCTGGTAGTGCAGTACACTGCGTTTTTCACCTACCACTTGACATGACAGCTTAACAGTTGTACCCCATTGAATCTGGACGAGAGCACTCTGCCAGGGACTAGGTCCCTACATTTGTGAGGATCATCAAAATACCTATAATATAACATTTTACCCCTTTTTGATGATTACACACAAATATTCCTCACACTCAGTTTATTCAATCATTTCACTGTCAACAGTCCCAATAACAAGAATTTGATTTCTTGTTAGATCTTTAAGTTTGTTAAATCATCAAAACTTAACATCAACTCCAAAATAACATTTTCCCCCTTTTTGATGATAGCAGACTTATTCATCAGTTCCCCCTATCAATAAGAATTTTTCAGGTAACAGGAGTTTCATCATCCCTGAAGTTTGTCAAATCATCAAAACATCAAAATAACATTTTCCCTTTTTTTGATGATAACAAACTTATTCACCAGTTCTCCATATCAACAAGAACTCTTCAGGTAACTGGAGTTTCATCATCCTCAAAGTTTGTCAAATCATCAAAATAGCATTTTCCCCCTTTTTGATAATGATAAACAACTTCTTCTCTCTATCAGTAGGACCAGGTCCTCTTCAAGTAGCTAGAATTGATTCCACCTATTGGCATGACCAGGTCTTCTTCAAGTAGCTAGCATGTATTCCCCCTATCAACATAACCATGTAGCATTGATCCCCCCTATCGGCATGACCATGTCCTCTTCAAGTAGCTAGCATTTAGTCCTCCTATTATCATTGATCTCATACCTTAACAATTTTCCCCCTTTTGACATCATAAAAAAATGGTTAAAGCAGTAAACTAAGTTGACAGAAATGCAGTTCAAGCAAAATCATGGCCACTTGGGCAACATTGAGCATGAGTAGAAATGCATAAAGTAATGAGACAAGACAGTAGAAACAAGGCATTTTTCATCCATAAATAAAAGATCAGCCCTCAAAGCATTGCAAATATAATTACGAATGAAAACTAGAACAATGCCCAAAAAGAGGAATGAAGATTGACATAAAAAGTTTGGAAGAGAAGGGATGACTTGGAATCAAGGGATTGAAAGAATAGAATTAGTAGATCATATCCCTTAGCATGATTTTTCAGAATATTCTCTTAAAGTTCAGCATGCTTTGCTGCCCAGGTTTGCTGGCATTTTTTTTTTTCAACATGGTCCCTCTGATAGTGCTGTTTCAGAAACTGAGCCTTTAGGCAAACCATTTCAGTATCCCTATTAGCAAGAGCAACTGTCATAGCTTCCACCACTTGCCTGAGTTTCTCGAAAGATTGGTAAGATCAAACTTACTCAAGGCCTCTGTGATAAATAGATCAATAATTGAGGAACCAAAAATAAAATTTCATTTATTTTTCAATCAGACACTCTCCTATTCAAAATACTTTCAGTTTTCAGAATATCAACTTCCCCTTTTGAACATCATCTTTTCCACTGCTTCAATTTGTGCTAGGTGGACCTGGTCCCTCTTCACACTTAAAAACATCTTCATCAGAAAATTCTCCAATAAGAACAAAGAGTTTACACATTTGAAGTGTTTTTGAGAAGGTAGAAAAGAAGGTTTTGAAAATTTCTGATTTTGGAAGGGGATTTGAAAAGAAATATGGAGTATAAAGGAAGTGAAAGGGTGTATTATGTGAAAGAGAGTGTCATTTTGGTATTCAAAAGATGGGACAATGGTCATGTAACACCCCGTATTCTATGTTGCCTTGTGGTATAGTTATGGACTCGGATTTCTATGTGACTAGTGACAATATAATAGGTTTAAAGTGAGATAGTAAAAGGTGGTATTTGATGTAAGAGTCAAACTGGTCAAGTGCGTATTAGTTTACGGTCTTGTAAAGAAAATAAGATTGGGAAAATGGTGTAAAATAAGTGAGGTGCTTGCTTGACTAAACTATGCTAGTAGGTGACAAGTAGGTGATACATCTACTTAGAATTAGTGGACTTCATTTTAAGTGAAAAGGGCAAGTAGGTGATCCACCTACTTAAAAACTTGTGGCAGAAATTAAGGAGGTGATGCACCTGCTTGCTTAAAAGTAAATGACCATATTATTTTTCCAATTCATTAAGTGAAAACGTCCAAAAGGGACCACTAAAGCACTCAAGCTTATCACATCTCCTTCATCACTTATTCTCCAAAAAAATTGCTCCCAAGGAAAGCCATAGAAGCTCCAAGAGTTCTGGTCTATAGCTTCACCATTAAAATCTGAAGCAAACCCTTTCTTTTTAAAGTACAAGTTAGTAGAGCATATCCCATCTTAAGGAATTCAAGTGAATAATCTGATTTAACATCAAATTAAGGGGGAGAGGACAATCTAAACCTTGAAGAATCCAAGTCTTAGAAAGCGATGTTTTTGTCCAGCAAGGTAAGCTATGGAAATTTTCATCCCTCTCTTGTTCTTGCATTGTTTGTGAAAGTTTTTATGTGTTAATGAAATAAGGAGTGTTGTCTTTATATGGTGTGAGCTTGGATTAAGGATGTGCTGGTTGGGAAAGCCATGGAGTGGAGTCCCCTTAAATTTTGATTGTGAGCTCGTTTTGAGCATCTTAAATATAATGTTAGTTGGAACTCAAGAGATGTTGATTGTAAGTCGTATGTTCATATTGCTATTTCCACATTGTGATGCTTAAGGACTGTTTTGTGTATCGTAAAATAAGGGGGTGTGGCTGGATATTTACAGAGAAGTCATGGGAACTTGTTATAAGATAGAACATTGAAAGTGTAGTGATACACCACTTAATTGAGTGTTGCATGAGCTTACTTCCTGCCATCCCTTTGTATATTGTTTTCCAAATGTTATGAAGCCCGAGGAGTTTTGGAGGACCATATAAAAAGGTTGTATAGTATATGAAAAAAATTAAAGGAGAATGAGTGGGAAGAACACCCTTGATGGGATCAATTACAGATTTACTGCCAATTACTATTTTGGTCTGGTCAAGTAGCCCAAACTTGTTTATCAGATACTAATACTAATGCTAGTTTTATTATTTACTCCATTATAGATAAATAATCTGAAAGGAAGACGGTTAACTCATTGTAATATACAAAGTTGTGCAACAAGGTATGTAAGGCTATTCGATTTCCTATTTCTTTGGCATGAATCCAACACTTGTAAGCTTTCTAAGTGCCCTTGGTAGTGACTGATCCATAGTTGCAGTTCCTACTCCCTAGAGCATTAAAGTGAGTACTCTAATATGAGTTTATTACTAAATGTGTGTGCTTACTTTACCAAGTATTAGCATGCAAGGTTTTAAATGTGTATCATCGTCAAAGTTGGTACGTATTCCCCTTATATAAATCAAAGTGATCCTAGATTACACATGGTACATATGTTTATATGTTGGATATACAATCTGCCCATATCAAGCCAACTTGCTTCAATTGTCTATTCCATCATATAAGTCATCTTGTCACATGTTCATATGTTCCCTTTATTGGTTATTACTCCATTGTGTTAGACTATTATGTTACCTCACAAGATCCCTACTTGCTCTATTGTACATTTTATATGTACTTACTTGGAGTATGTATACGTCTTTAAGTTGAATCTACCCACGTTCTCTCTTGGTTCCACTTTCATGTGTACCTTGTATCTGATATTAGTTAGTGAGTATTTGGCTACCATATAGAGTTCAAATCTCTTGGCTGAATGTTAAATGTCTTCACTTGATATGTGCTTCAATTTGAGATGTCAAAATGCTTACTGAGTCAGATAAGCTCCTAAGTATTACGTTGGTGTCACATTTGCTTTCCATGTCATTGTAATTATCGGAAGTCCATATTCATATGTCTTCTACTAGTGGTTCATAGTTCCAACTCTCAACAATGATTATGACCACCAAAACAACAATCTCAAAAGAGTTATGATCAACAAAAGAATAATCTCAAAAGAGTTATGAACATCAAAACAACAATCTCAAAGATTAAAGAATCTAAGTGAAGCAATTTGTATAATGATGGGTGGCAGCCCAGGGGAAAATGCCTAGCATAGGTCGATCCCAATTGGTATAAAAGGGTGGCAGCTCAGGGTGAAATCCTAGCATGGGTCGATCCCAATTGGTTGAATTATGAGGACAGCATCCCAAGGGTTAAATGCCTAGCATGGGTCATCCTCTTCTACCACTGATCAGTTGGTCATTTGTATCATATGCCTTATAAAGATTAGAACACACAGAAAAGTAAAGAAAAGAATGTAACATACACAATTCCAAAAGTATAAGCAAAAGTGGTGTCTAATCTTTACCTATTTGTATTTGGTTTCACTTGAGATCTCATTTTACATATGGTTGTATTATGCCTTGCATATTCAGTACATTCTTTCGTATTGACGTCCCTTATTGGGGATGCTGCATTCCATGCTGCAGGTACATGTACTCAACTAGTAGATCTCCCCCATAGAAGCATATGATACTCATCGGTTGTTGGTGAGCTTCAGGTTGATTCGAGGATTTGCCGAGTCTTTTACTATTTGTATTTTGATAGTTGTACAGTCATGGATTCTAGTAAAGGCTTTGTAGACATTTTAAAACAATCATCTGTAACATGTATTGGTTCAGCTAGTCGACATGTGTTGGTTCAGTTAGTCGACATGTATTGTTCAGCTAGTCGACATGTGTTGTATATGTAACTTCTCAGTAGCAAATCTATATGCATAGTAGTTCACTTTCTCGTCATAGGTCACTTGTAAAGCATGTGTTCATATAGTACTTGTTCGCCTAACCTAGTGTGAGGTGTGACAGGTCAGATACCTGAATGACAGATATATGGCAATTGTAACAGTTCTCATACATAATTTAAAATGCAATGTTAAGAGTGCTAACCTTCGAGAAAGGATCAGGTCCCTCTTTGAAGTTTGAATATGGTTGCCTTGATCTGTCCTGACCTCCCTTTTCCTTTAGCGCTTTTGCCATGTGTGTATACCTAAAAAAGGTATGAGACTGAACTTGCTAAAACATACATAATTGAATAGCAAGGATACCTGCTCCCTTTGCATAGTCATGAGAGAGTTCATTGCTTCAGGCAATATCCATTCAAGAAGGTTTCAGCATTCCAAACTTCAGTTTGATTATCTCAGTAAGGTCTTCTAAGAGCTTCAAGCTGTTGCTTGATCTACAAGAGTTTATCACATCAAGCTGCACTTGCTACATTCTTTGCCTCAATTGTTGAAAGAGTAACTGACTCTAGCCTTCTAGTTCCCCATGAGTAAGAGATCAGCCTCCAAATAAAGAAAAATCTCCTGATGAGCAAAATAGAACCAGGTCCATGTCTTCTTCAACTGTCTTAGGAATCTCTGAGCAGAATTCAAATGTGATTCTGTTGGATAATCTTGGAATCTTGCATAAATCCTAACACTTTCATCATTTACATCTAGACCATATCTATCCGTTATCCAGCTTCGAGTTGGTCCCCATGAGAGTATCAATTGACTTAACATCCATAATATGAAACTTCTCCAGCAACTTCTCTGAACTGGTACCAGGTCCCTGTCTTAGCAACCCTTCATGATGACATTACCCCTTTTTAACATTGTCTTGACTTCAAGTACTTCAAGTCTTTGAGCAGCTCCTTGATGAACTTTTCTTGACAACCAAGGGTACTTTTGGAAGATTGTTTGATCAATGATACGCTCAAATTACACCTCCCTAAAGAATTATAAGCTATCGTTATCAAGTAAAGAACCCAACTTGTAGGTTGGGGTCGATCCCACGAGGAAAATGGTTTAGACTTTACTTTTAACCAACAATTATATTCAATTAGCCAAAGTACTTCCAGAAACAAGTAATAAAAAGGGGGGATTTGTGAAACAAATTGTAAGAATTCAGTAAGTAATCAGTAAACAAAAGTCAATTTCAGTTGTTATCAAGATGAGAAAATTTACTAAGGTATGCGTGTTCACCACAAGCTCATAACACAGTAATCCTAGTAACCGCAATCCTTTCCTAGTGTATTACATGCAAAGTGATAAGTTAGGTATCTCTA
>JAJOOH010009965.1:0-12357 GCA_029582605.1 Solanum gracilifrons | reverse complement strand
TCCAATTAGTTAAAAATTTTGCCGACGAATAAAGATTGTAGTTAGTAAATTACTAACATCATTAAAATAGTTGGTAATATACCAACCGATCATTAATTTATTGGTAAAATTTACCAACATATTAATTATTAGTTGGTAATATTACATATGAATGCTTAGTTGAATAGTAACTATTACCAACTGTGATAAAATTTATTGGTAAATTATTAATTACTAACTTATATTTGAATAGTTGGTAAATTTATCAATTGAAGTTAAACTTTTTGGTAAATCAGCGTCTAGTGTTAAGGCTTTCATATTTAGTTTGTGTCATTAGGCGTTTTAACTTTTAAATTTTAGCCAAAACTTGACTTTGGTCGATATTTTTGGTAAACGTGCTCAAATTAGAACTCTATCAGTGTCATTAGCTTCGAAGGTGGGTCATTTTTTATCTAACATGAAGGTTGGTTCATGTTTTGAGGCTTCTGTTTTTTGTTTGTGCCGTTAGGTGTTTTAAATCTTATGTTTTGGCCAAAATTTGACTTTGGTCAATATTTTTGTGAACGTGCTCAGATGAGAATTCCGTCGGCATAATTAACTCCAAAGGTCATTTTTTATTTAATAGGATGGTTGGTTCGGGTTTTGAGGCTTTCATTTTTAGTGTGTGCCGTTAGGTGTTTTAACTTATAAATTTTGGCTAAAATTTAACGGTCAATATATTTGATAAACGTGCTCAGATGAGAATTTCATCAGTGCAGTTAGATGCGGAAGGTCATTTTTGATGTAATAAGATAGAGAGTTCGGGTTTTGAGGCTTCCATTTTAGTTTGTGCCGTTAGGTATTTTAACTTTTAACTTTTGGCCAAAAATTCACTTTAGTCAATATTTTTGATAATCGTGCTCGAATTGAAATTTTGTCACCGCGGTTAGCCATATAAGTTCAGTTTTGGTCTCATAGGATGGTTGGTTCGGGTTTTGAGACTTTTATTTTCAATTTGTGTCGTTAAGCATTTTAAGTTTTAACTTTTGGCTAAAATTTGAACTAGGTCAATTATTTTGGGAAACATGTTCAAATTTGAATTCGTCAGCGGGGTTAGCTCTGAAAGGTCATTTTTCGTCTTATAGGATGGTTGATTTGGATTTTGAGGTTTTCATATTCAGTTTGTCCCGTTAGGCGTTTTAACTTTTAACTTTTGGCCAAAATTTGACTTTGCTTTACATTTTTTGTAAACGTGCTCTGATGAGAATTCCATCAGCGCGATTAGCTTTGGAAGGTCATTTTTATATCTAATAGGATGGTTGGTTCAAGTTTTGAGGCTTTCATTTTCAGTTTGTACTGTTAGGCGTTTTAACTTTTAAATTTTGGCCAAAATTTAGATTTGGTCAATATTTTTGGTAAACGTGCTCAAATTAAATTTTTTTATATAATGATATGTGTCATATTGAGATTAATTTAACTTGTTATCACAAACTTTGCATTGTTTCATTCAAATATGATTTATAAAATTGATATTAGTATTTTTGGATTTATATTCGTGCTCTTAGATTTTTAAATGCAATAAATTAATAAATATTTTACAATTGGAAAATCATTCAGTTAATAATATTTTGAACATATTGTCAATCAACTACTAACCTAACATTGAACTTGAATGATATATTACCAACAAACTAACAATTAAGTAGTAAATTTATTAGAAAAACAAATAATCATACTAACGTATTTAAAATTTATTACCAACAAGGGTTGCAGTGGAGTGGTAAGTACTCTTATATCCTTAACCAAGAGGTCTCGGGTTCGATTCCCCTTGGGTACGGATTCGCCTTGAATGATATATTACCAACAAACTAACAATCAATTAGTAAATTTATTAGAAAAACAAATAATCATACTAACGTATTTAGAATTTATTACCAACAAGGGTTGTGGTGGAGTGGTAATTATTGCATCATCCTTAATCAAGAGGTCTCAGGTTCGATTCCCCTTGGGTACGGAGTCGCCTTTGTTAGGGAGCGCTTTACTCCCCAATGTGGGACTTCCCGGTGTGAATCCGAATTTAGGCTGGCTTCGGTGTGGGGTACCGGACACCGGATGGGAAACCAAAAAAAATAAAAGTATTTAAAATTTATTGGTAAATTACCAACAAAATTTTTCTATAATTATCAACGTATTACCAACGGAATCGAATAATGAAGAAAAAAATTTACTAACTCCTTTTCAATTCGTTAGTAAAGGTACTAACGATATACTAACCAAAAATTAGTTGGTGAATTTACCAACGGAAATTTCAGGACCATGTTTCAAAATTTTGTAACAACATCTTTGGGTGTTTACCAACTGATTTTTGGATGGTAAGTTTACCAACAAATTAAAATCGGTTGGTAATATTTACCAACGAGCCTTTTAGCAACAGATTAATATAAGTTAGCATTTGATTGGTAACTCAATTTGCCAACCAATTTGATCAATTTACCAACGAATTTTTTTTGTTGGTAATTGGGGTTCCTTTTGTAGTGATGTGGCTACTAGGTTGTGTAAGTGGTGATATTTCTTGAGCTAATGTTTCGGTTGCAAAAGATCGTATATTAATTAACTAGCACAAAATCAAATAATCCAAGCAAATAAATAAATTGAAATAATAGCAAGATTTAACGAGATTCGATTAATTGTTTATGTCCTTGGAGTAAAAGCGGAGAGAGTTTTTCACTATATATGAGAACCTTACAAGAAAATGTACCATAATTAGGATTTAGTCTAGCTTTGATTTTTTTTTCTCCATTATTGTACTATTTTTGTTCTTATCTATTTTGTTGAATATACATAAATTGTGACAAGTTGAATTTGATGCTTGAGAGATAGAGTAAAGTCACGTTCACTTAATTAAACTATCAAAATGAATTTCAAAGTGAGAAGAATAAAGTGGCTAATTAATGCAATTAAGTAAATGAAGGGAGAAAGAAGACTAATAGAGTGGAAAATTGTGTAACGTTTATTATTATTGAGAAGGAATAAACGTTTGTTTAACGGCTAAAAAGTTGCTCTTTTTTTTATAAAAAATAGTTTTTCAGAAAAGTAGTTTTACAAAAAGTAATTTATGTTTAGTTAATTCATTTGAGGAAGTGTTTTTGATAAATCAAGTTGTATTTGACTAATTATGTTAAAAACTGCTTTTATTTTTTAAGAGTCAAATTACAAAAAATGACAAATATCAATACTATAAAGTTTTAATTAAATTTTTATTTTTATTCAAATAAAATGTACATATGTAAATTTTCAATCAATATATACATAGATAAATAAATAAATAAATAAATAAAATTAAATATAATATTAACATAATTATTTAAATATTAAGCAAAATAAAATATTTAGTGTTGAAATAAATAATTTTATGCTTCTCCTTGTGTTTTTTAAGAAGCACAGTTACATTTTTTTAGTTTTTTCTAACAATAGACAAATTGTTTTTACGTCCATTTAAAAGCAATTATTCTTATTAGCCGAATAAGTTGGTTTTTCAAAAAACAAAAAATAAAAAAATCTTCAAAATAAATATTTTTGGCTTTCCAACCATTTCAAAGCGGCTCTGATATTGATCATCATTAACTATGATATCCATTTTGACATTTCAAAACTAACAAGTATTATTTTCTTGTCTGTAGAATAGTATACATACAATATAATAAATGCGTACTATAGAAATTACAAGTAACATGTGATATTTTTGTATTGTAGTTTTCACTTGAAATTTCCAAGTCAAAGCTTGCGCAAGGACTTGAAGAACAATAAATACATTTTCATTCATGTATCCATATTTGTCTTTCTTTGACTTTAATGTACTAAGATGTGGAGCAGCGGAAGTGATTGAGGCGCACTTCATGAATTTGGTCGAATTCATTAATTTTTTAGTAGATTTTATATTGGATAAATTACTTAACTATACCCATTTACTTATCTTAATATCTATTATTTTTACTTATTTAAAAAATCTCTTATTTACCTATGTATCTCGCATGTATCTCGTGCACAACACTATGTATCCCGCTATGTGGAATGTATTAAACGCTATGTATTCCATGCATAACGTTATGTATCCCGCATGTATCCTGTGCACAACGCTATGTATTCCACTATGTGGAATGTATCAAACCTAATGTATCCCGTGCACAACGCTAAGTATCCCGCTATGTGGAATGTATCAAACCTAATGTATCTCATGCACAACGTTATGTATCCCGCAAATATCATTTTTAAGGGATTTTTGGTAAATAGAAAACTAGAAGGGATAGGATGTTATTTAGTACTTATAATATGTGGTTCCTATAATTTATACTTTTATATTTATACTAGAAAATTAATTATATATATATGTATATTAATACATGAATCTCTAACAAAATTGATTGATAACCTATGGTAAAAAAGGAGTCGTGTAAATGTTTTCATGCTAACCTCCAATCTTTTAATCCTGACTCTGCTTCTGAAGTAATAATATTTGGATAAAATTCACAAATATAATTTTATTTTTGTAATTAAAAACAATTTTTTTTGTCTGAATTTATGTGACACATATCGAATTTCGAAATTCAAACAAATCTATTTTGATCGTAAATTTTTTATATATCTTTAAAATATTTTGGATTATCAATTTATAACTTAATTATAGTACTTTTACATAGTTTCTAAATATATAAATTTCATTTAAAAAATTAAAAAATTTATGTGCAAATTTCTAATTAAACTTAAATTATTTTACTTTTGAAAAGTGAAATATGTCATAAATTAGGACAGTAGGAATAGTCATTATCAAGCAAATAAAAAAAAACAATAAAAGTTGTAGAAAGATAATTTGGACAGAGAGATATGTGTCATAAATGAAACTGATCAGTTAGCTTTCTTATTTATAAATGAATAGAAGATTAGTTTTTTTTTTAATTGGGATAAGACATAAATATCTTTAAATTATTTCCAAAATTTCAGCGATAAATTTAAATTTAATTAATATTTTATTATTCTCTTATACTAATTTAAAATAAAATAAATACACCTTAAATGTTGTAACATTGAAAGTCTACGTACTCTCTAGAAAGCAAATAAAAAAAAAATGAGAAAACTTCCTTCAATATTATACACGTTCATTTTTAATTGGTTATTTTACAATTAGTTAGTACATATAATTATTGACAACTTAATTTATATATGTTTAATTATTTTTATTCCCTCCTCACTTAACCTTTTTATCTTTCTCTCTTTCATTAATTTGTTTTTATCTATTTTCAATTTATAATTATTTTTTTAAGAAATTATATTTTTAAAAGTATCTTTTAATTTTAATGTTTTAATTATTTCTTTTATGTGCATTTAATTTTTGCACTTTATATTGATAGTTGTCTTTTTAAATACAAGACATTTGAAATCAAATCAAAAGGAAAGACAAAAAAAAAAAAACAAAAAAAAAACAAAATCAATAGAAAAAAAAGAGAAAAAACAATCAATAAGGGTTAGAAAAAAAGTTTTTATTTTTTAAAATTCCGTGTGTTAACTTGGCTTAAATACAAGGCAAAAGAAAATAAGAAGATTTTTCTTAACTATATTTCTTTAAAAAATAATAAAATATTTACAAGTGTGGCAACACGTGTATCATCGCAACTATTTGAAATTGAGTCTTGATTCCATGTTACCATAGAAGGTGCACGAAAATATAGAAAAAATAGTATTTTTTTTGGGGAGGGGGATAAGTTATTGTAAACTAATTAAGTTAAAGTGTATCACTTGAATTTTAATTACAATTTGAAGGATTTATTTGTGTCTTATCCCTTTTAAATTCAATAGATATTATTTTTTTTGTCTCAATTTTTGTGATTTACTTTCCTTTTTAGTCCGTTCCAAAAAGAATGGCATATTTCTATATTAAGTAACAATTTAATTGTAAAATGTCTATTTTACCCTTAATGAAATAATTTACAACCACACAAATTTCTATCATTCATTTTGGACCACAAGTTTTAAAATTTTTTTTTTTTCTTAAACTTCGTGTCGAATCAAATTATCTCATATAAAATGGGACGAGAGTAGTACTCTATTAATGAAAAAAGTTAATATAATCTATAATTGATAGACGACAAAAATATATACGCACGTAGTTCAAAACAAAATAAAGACGACTTGAATGGATAACTAACACATGGTTGAGTAAAGTTACGTTAATGAGTCAAAATGAAAATTCAATGTGAGAGGAATAAATAAAGAGTTTAGTTTGTGGTAAGAGAAAGTGACTAATTAATGCTTTTAAGTAAATGAAGGGAGAAATTAAAGAAGATTAATAGAGTACATGGGAAATTGTGCAACTTTTATTTATATTATTGATGAGAAGGAATAAGATAGGTCATTGTTAACTAGCCATATACTTAATTTGACTGGAAATATCCATTTTGAAATCATTTTCGTGTCTTTATAATAGTATAATAGGGTATAAGACACAAGTTTTTCTAAATTATGATCGAAATATCAGAGACATCTAAACTAAAGTAAATTTCTAAATCAAAACTAGAGGACCAATAACATTTTCATTCATCATCAATAGTCATCTTTCTTAACTTTATAATGTATTGGTTCTAAGTTTGATTTTTAATTGCTTAAGTAGATTCTAGGATGTGGAAGCGGTGATAACTGGATAAAATTAGGGAGGAATATGGGCAGTGCGGTGTGCGGCGGGACGGATTGAGTTTTAATTTGTAAAAAAACTAATTCGCTCGGTATAATATTTTTTTTTTCATTTTCTTTTGCTCCGTATAAATCCACTCCACATGAACCTGTCTCACATAATTTTTTCAATAGTTTCCCTTTCTAATTAAGCTTGATACTAAAAATAAAATTTATAAAAAAGAAAATTTATTTTTTCATTATGTTGTATTAATTTAATAGATAATGACTTAAAATCTTATTTTTTTTAGAGGTCAATTGATGTAAAAAGTTCTATTAGTTTTGATTGAACCATTTTCAGTTATTATCTTAGATATTTTAATAACTTTAAATAAACTATCTGTATGCATAATGCTCTATTACTCTTATAACATATAATACGTTAAAATTAAGTTTGAATCAGCCCTCCCCACACCGCCCCACGTAGCCTTAAAACCACCCTGTATCCGCCTGCCCCATTGCCGTCCCTGCTTATGATTATGGATTTTTGTAACAAATTTGTAGTATTAATTACTAGACCTTGTGTCTAACAACTTTCTTTATTAGTAATAACAATTCTCTGAAGAGAGAAGTACAAACAAGAGGGTCTAAACGTTACCGCACACCAATGCTAATGAAGATAAGGTTTACAATATCGAAAATGATTTTCATCATTCGTTTAGTCGATATTTAGGAACAACCATTAAATGGTTTTCTTTGCTTGTTACTATCCCAAAGTGCTCATCAACATCCAAATCACAAGGTTGCATACCATTTGGAAGCTCGAAATCAAAGCAATGCACCAATTGTGCGAGCATAAGGCGGACAACGGTGATCCCCAGCGGGATTGCAGGGCAACTTCTTCTACCAGAGCTAAATGGTAAAAGTTCAAAATCCCGTCCACGAATATCTATACTACTTCCAATAAATCTCTCTGGTAAAAACTTCTCAGGCTCGGGCCAAACATTTGGATCTCTCTGAATTGCATAATGATTTATCATGATTCGTGATCCCTTTCGTATATGGTAGCCATCAACGACACAATCTTCCATGGCCTCACGTTGCGTTACTGGTACAACGGAATGCAGCCTCATTCCCTCTTTCACAACCATATCTAAGTATTTCAACTTCTCCAAGTCTGACTCTTTTACCATTCTTTCAAGTCCTACAACTTGTTCCAACTCCTTTTGGAGTTTTTTCATCACATGAGGATGTCGAAGAAGCTCTGTTACTGTCCAATCTACCGATGTTGCTGAAGTATCGATTGCTGCAACAAGCATGTCCTGTGGAAACACAGATGAACAAATTTAAATCGTATATATAATAAGAAATACAAGGGATATATGAAATTAAATAACATACAATGAGAATAGCTTTTATATTGGTACGATCAAACTGAAACTCTGTCTCTCCTGAATGCATAATGTCCAACATCGTGTCCACTAAGTCTTTGGATTGCTTTTGGTCACGAGACTGTTCATGTTCATCGATTATCTTCTCAAGAAATCCATCAAACACCTTTGAAAGTTCCTTGAGTTTACGCGTAATTCCTTGGAGATCAATTACACCAAGAAAGGGGAAAAAATCTCCAAGATTTGGTGTTGCACCTAAATGCACAACTTCTTGAAGTATACCTTTGAATCCCCTCTTGTCCAATTCTTCATCCATGTACTTCTTTCCAAACAACATCGAACAAGTTATGTCAGCACTCAACTTTGCAACTTTTGCACTAAGATCAACAACACAACCGCCATCATTTTTAAGCGAGTTGATCATAAGATCAACTTGTTGTGTTCTCACCGATTGAAATGAATTGATCTTTTGATGAGTTAAAAGGTCTAGAGTGACCAATTTGCGCATGTTGCGCCAATATGGTCCATACCTTGCAAATACCAAATTCTTATGACCATATGACAAATACTTAGCTGCCTCGTTATGAGGCCTCGTAGCAAAGATATGATCATAAGTTTTGAGGAATTTTTCGGCTGTATCGACAGACGATGCAATATATGTAGGTATTAGTCCTAGTCTAATATAGAAAAATGGACCATATTTCTTTGCTAGGTGTTGTAAATCATGGTGTGGTTTTTTTCCTAACAAATGAAGATGTCCTAAAATGGGGATTCCCCTTGGACCATGAGGAAACTTTTTTCTCTTGTGGATATTTAGGAGCTCATACAAGGCATACACAATACAAACTACTACTAGTGTTTCCCATATCAAAGTCATGGCTAGCTAATATGACTTCCCTAATTTCTAATTATAACCTCTAATGGAATATGTATATATATAAGCATCAATTGAATAGTATATGTATGCAAGAGTCAATAATAGAGGGAAAGAAATTAAAAATAGTACCATTAGATGAAAGTGACCATTGAAAAGTCTGGATTAGTTTATCATATATAGTACTGATATTCAAATTTGGCTGCAACAGTCAGTTTGATATTTAGTACTCCCTCCGTCCCATTTTATGTGGCAGCATTTGATCGGACATGAAATTTAAGAAATAAATGAAGACTTTGAAATATTTATTAAATTACTCTTTAAAAAGTAGACTTACTTTTCTCTTTTCTCATAAATGTATTGGAGTACTCCCTCCGTCCCTATTTAGTTGTCCACTTTAAAAATGACACACAGATTAAGGCAACAATGATTAGCATAGTGAAGTTACAATTTTACCCTTATAGTACAATTTACAATTCCAAAATAAATTTACTCAAGATAACTAATCAATGCTGGAAAGTTCATAAGTTTATTTACTTTATTTATGACAACTTTATTTAAGTAAGGGTATAATAGGAAAAAAATTATTGTCCTTTCTTGATTTGTCAAAATAGACAACTAAATAGGGACAACTAAAAGAAGAAATATGAACAACTAAATAGGGACGGAGGGAGTGTTATTTTAAGATTAAGTGGGACCAGCAAGGGTAAAAGAGGAGTTGTACCTTTAAATACTTACCATATTAGGAAATGTGACATTCTTTTTGGGACTGACCAAAAAGAAAATGGTGCTACATAAAATGGGACGGAGGGAGTATCATAGGAACATATATATGTGTTTAAAAATAATATATATTGTAGAATAATTGCTTATTCAATTTTAGTAATGATTTAATAGATTATTTATTTGTTTATATGTCCATTTACTTATGTAGTAGATGATTTTTAATGTATAGAATTTTAACTTACACGCAGATGAGTGAATCAACACTTCTTACGAGTATAATTTTCTTGTTCACAATCTAATTAGGATGGAAAATGGACAAGCCATCTGTATATATAATTATAGCACAAGGTTAAATATAGTTTACTACTCCCTCCCTCTGTCACAATTTATGTGACTTACTTTCCTTTTTAGTCAGTCCCGAAAAGAATGACATATTTCTATATTAAGTAACAATTCAACTTGAAATGTCTATTTTACCCTTAATGAAATGATTTGCAGCCACACAAATTTCTATCATTCATTTTGGGCCACAAGCTTTAATAGTCTTCGTTTCTTTCTTAAACTCCGTGTCGGGTCAAACTACCTCACATAAAATAAGATGGAGGGAGTATCTTAATTATAGAATGATGTTGCTCCAACTTCTTGTTCTAGTGCATTTCTTGTGTATTGAGCATGATCGAGTAGAGATAAATGTTTTAGATTAACTGATAAAACATATTCTCTACACTGTTAAATGTATTGATATTCTAAATCTGGATACCATAACAATTGTTATGACATGTATATATCAATTGTCATCTTGATTTATTAAAAAGTGAGATTATGAGATGAATCAATTATGTTTGGTAGAATGAATGATAATAATTTTGTCATAAATGTATTCTCAATTTATACAATACATGATTTAGTGTATAGAGTTTAAACGTATACACATAATATACCTCTAAACTTTGAGAAAAAAAATCAAATTATATATCCAATGGATTTTATTTTGAAAAAATTACTTAAATACACAACTTATTTTACTATATTCTCTAAAATTCCTATCATTTGAAAAAAGTTATAAAAATTCCTATTCTCGTATACATCACTTTATGCGATATATCGAGATGTTGAATGTTGTATCCGAAATTGAGATGTGATGTATACGAAATTGAGATGTGATGTATTAGAAAGTTGATAGATGTATCTGAAATTGAGATGCGATATATCGAGACATTTTGGAATGTATCCAAATTCTATTCAATTTAAGAGATTTTTGTAATTTGAAATTTAAAAAATATTTCAAATTTTAAGAGTTTTCTTACCTCACGCAACCCCTACCACCCTAGTCCTTATCCCACCCAAATAACCCCTCCCCCAACAAGGGCACTGCCATCCAGGCCACCCTCCCCCGCCACACCCTCAATTTTTTTTTAAAAATAAATTATTTTAGGAAAATATTTCAAATTTTAATTTTTTTTCATTTTTACCCACCCGTAAGCCATTTCTGTAAAAAAAATAAAATTCATTCTTTAAGTGAGGTTTGAGTGCTTAGGAGACTCATCGGATTCTGAACCTCACATCAACATTATTCTGCAACAACGGTGATTGGCGGGAGGTAAGTCGATTCACTATTTTCGCTACAATTTTACTCTAAAGATGAATTTAAAAATGTATTTTCTAATTTTCGGATCTATAATTTTTTAATTTTAATGCAAATTAGTGTCAGAAATCATAAGGAAACAGATTTTTCTAACATTTTCGTGACTTAGTATATGATTTTCAGGTTCTAATATGGTGAAAATGAACTGGTCAAAAGGACCCGCTAAAGGTAGAAGACGATCTTCCGGCGTTTTGTCAAAATAACTCCACTGTGAGTCTTTTAACTTTTTGGTGAAAAAAAAAAGTCTTTTCAATTAATGACACGGTGGTTAGTCTTGTCCAATTAATATAATAATGTATTTCTTTTATTAAATATTGATTTGAATGAGGTAGTGATAAATTTGATAAAAAAAATACTAATGAATTTGACGAATATAAATAGTAAATTAAGAATTGATTTGAAATAAAACTAATTTTATATTGGCGAAAATAATTGTTATATAAGATATAAACGGTTTAAAAAGTAATGATATGAATTATAAATTTAATTTACATATGTGAATTTATTTTACAAAATATAAAGTTATGGGTGAAATTTTGTATTTGAAAAATCCCAAATTATGATTTGAAATTTTCAAATCATAATTTTTAGAGAATTTGGATTTCATCTCATGATATGAAATCAATGTAAAATCGCATACCCAAATGTTGATTTCATATCATAATATGAAATCGCATGTCCAAATGCCTACTTAATGTATAGTTAAGTTATATTTAGCTTTTTAGTGTACCATAATGTATAAGTCAGTGTATATCTCATGTATCTCTAAGTTATATTGTATAGTCAGTGTATACAACTTTCTATGACTTTTAGCAAGCTATATTGATAGCTAGTGTACACAACTTTCTATTACTTTTTGCAAGTTATATTGTATAGTCAGTTTATACTTTCTATGGCTTTTGACTATTTTTTACGTAAATAAAAACATGACTATATTTGTTGTAAATCAATTACTTTATTATATATAGTTGAAAGTATCTCCTTTTGTTTTTGCTGACATATTGTTTTTGAGTTAAGTGTACAAGATACACTTAAATTATTCTTTTTTTTTTTTTAGTTTTATACTTAGGGTGTGTTTGGTATGAGGGAAAACATTTTCCGAA
>JAJOOH010009959.1:0-13668 GCA_029582605.1 Solanum gracilifrons | reverse complement strand
TTGAACTTTTCTCTTAAACTCACTTTAGTTTTGAATGAATATTAAGGCACGTGATTAGAACATGTAGGAACTCCCAAGGGGGATTGGAGCCTTTAAAATCTAATGCAAAGAAAGAAAACATATCCACAACCTAAAGGAACATCCGC
Organism: Solanum gracilifrons; assembly: GCA_029582605.1. Classification (NCBI taxonomy): domain Eukaryota; kingdom Viridiplantae; phylum Streptophyta; class Magnoliopsida; order Solanales; family Solanaceae; genus Solanum; species Solanum gracilifrons. The sequence goes on along the minus strand of JAJOOH010009959.1, from coordinate 13,522 downwards.
CAGATGAAGCAAGAAAAAATTGGCTCAACGACTCCTGGCATACTGGTGGTGCACCACGCCACGCCCTATAGTGCTAGGGCTGGATTTGGGGGTACGGTTGGCGCATCTCCCCAACACTCTTGGTGTACTGGTGGCGCGCCGCCCCAGCCCTTCCCCAGCTACTTCGACAAACCTTTTTGGTAAGATTCAAGCTTCAAACTAGGTTAGAATTGGGGAATTTCTCCTAAACTCTTCTTGTATCTCAAACCCACCACTATTACATGAGAATTTCACACAATTTGTTTAAGAAACAAAATTCATATTAAAGATCCTCAACCCAAGAAACTCATAACATCCATTGTTAAAGAATGAAACTAAAATCAAGAACTACTTAAGAATCTTTTAGATACAACGATTTTATGGATGAATTAGATGTATGGAATGAGGGCGAACAAGTACAACACTGTGATAAGCCTTACATACCTAGAAAGAACAATGTTATTGGCGAAAATCGACGTGATCTTGACGAACGCTCAAAACCTAGCTTTTTATCCTCTTGAACTCGTCTCTTTTTTTCTAAGTGTTTAGGAACGACCAAGAATAGTTTAGCATCTGATTAGACCCTTAATTTGGAGAAGGAAAACGTGTTAGGCCTAGTGCAAAAAAAAGGAAAAGACCACAATACCCTTTTCTAAAATGAATGTGATGCATTAACTAAAGAGGCTTCACTCAAATAGGCATAACTTTTTACACCGAGCACGAAATTAGGCAAACTTGGCGGTGTTGGAAGGAGGACTCAAATACCTTCAATTTGGTAGGGGCCACCTAATTCTTTATGAGTTAAATGATATGATCGTTTGAAGTTGACCCAAGTAAAAACTTATATGTTCTCTACTTGATATCCACACTTAAAATCTTTATTCATCCTTGAGAGATCACGCATATCCAAGTCATAACTCTTGAATTCATAATTCAAATTCAAGATAGAGTTAACAGTAAAGTTTGAGGAAGTTCTTCGAGTCATTTCGAGAAGTGTTTTACAATCTTTTAAAACTTGTTTTAAGACTTGAGTACTTGAGTATGAGGATGAGCAAAGTTGAGTTCATGTTTTCAAAATGAATATACGGGAACTAAGTATTCCCAAGTGTAAATGTTTTTACATTTAAAACGATAGGAAATCTTGATTTTCCAAATTAGTTCATGAGATCGTTTTTGAGCACTATCTCTTTTAAGAGAACCTATTGAGTAATAATCTCAAAGTTTGGGGATGACGAATTTTTTTAATCATATGAGCATGATTTATATTATTGGGAGTAGTATTGAGCATCGACATGGGGACGAGTTCAGACAGCTCAAAGTCCTCATAAACCATGTATGCCAACATGGGTAAACGGTCATACTTTTAGATAATTCCTTATTGATTTTAAGCACAGCGTAGTGGATCCACTTAGTTGAGGATATCCTATACTCCGGCAAGGTATAGGAAAGTTCTGGTAGTGTGGGAGAGACGATGTATCACCACATAGCTCATAGTAATGGTTGTCAGTTAGAGAATCTCCCAAATAAAGCGTAAAAGAGTTAATATTGTATTTTTAAATACATTTAGTTATTATCTACTATTTCAAAAACTTTCTTTATAATGTATCTTTATTGTTTCTTTTATATTGAACTGAGTTGAGTATCTCTGAGTTTGAATATCTTTGAGTATCCTTGAGTTAGGTTGAGTTGAGATGAGGTGAGTATTTTCTTCCTTTTTATGAAGTCAAGCTTATGTCTGTGCTTTAGAGTTCCCCTTGCATGCTCGTACATTCCATGTGCTGACATCATTTGGCCTGGATCTTTCATGATGCAGATACAGGTAACCAGGGTCATCAATAGGCACTCTGTTGATACCATCTGCAGTTCGAGTTAGTTTTGGTGAGCCTCATTACTTTGCAGGGTTCCATATTTACTTTCAGTCGTATTAAAATGTCATGGGTCTTGTCCTGACTTCCATCATAGTTGTTAGAGGCTTCATAGACTGTAGAATTTTGAGAAGTCTGTTTCATTTTCAATTTTAATGTTCTAGACTTGAGTTGCCTCTTTTGGCCAGTTGAATGTTTATAAATATTCTAAGTTATTTATTTTGAGACTTTTGAGAAACCTTTACTTTTGAGTGCATATATAGTTGAGTAAGTCTTCCGCTGAGTATTGAGTAAGGCCAAGGGTTCCCTTGGGGACCAACAATGGTTCTCGAGTGCCAGTTATGCTAAGGGTGTAGACTCGAGGAGTGACACTGAGCCTACACCCTAGACGTGGCCGACACTTGAACCATTGTTGGTCCCTAAGTGACACCCTCATCCTGGCTGACTACAAGCGGAAAACAAACTCAAGCATACACAACCATCAAACTGAAAGAAATGTTAAATCAATTGTTTCTTTAAATCTCAAAACTCTCTACATATAGTAAGTATGAACATAGGTTTTAAATAAAACATTTGAAATTAAAAGACTCTCCAAAACTTTCTATCTATGAAACCTCTATTGTAAAAAGATGAGCGTCGGGACAAGACCCACGACTCCTCAAAAAAACTAATATTAATTACTCACAAAACTAGAGTCCTCCGAAAGCAAGGAGGCTTCACTCAAAAGTTGATTAGCGGATGAAGTGATCAGAACAGACTCTTGTTGAGGATCTTAAGTACTTGTAGCTGTATCATTAAAAAATGTAGGTCGAATGACTTTAGTACATTGAATGTACAAGTATGTAATATAGTTGAATAACAATTAACTAAATGAAATGATTGCAGTAGATATAGATATACTCAACTGAATGTAAAGAAATAAAGAAGTTGAACCATTAAACCTTTACAAAAATACTTACTCATCTCAGAACTCAACATATTAAGTGATATAATAAAATACACTTTTAACTCTATTTGGGAGACTCTCTAACTGACAAACATCACTAAGAGCTACGTGATAATACAGTGTCTCGCCTTCGCTGCCAGAGATGTCATATTCCTTGCCAAGGTATAGAACACCTCAACTAAGTGGATCTACCAAGCTATTCTCTAAAGCAATAAGGAGTCGTCTAAAAAGTACAATACATGGTTTATGAGGAATGTGAGTTGTCTGAACTCATCCCCACATCAGTACTCAATACTACTCCTAATAAATATATATACTCATGCTCAAGTGTATAAAATATACTCTTTATCAATTTGAGGTAATTACTCAAAATATCCTCTTAAAAGAGGTAATTGCTCTGAAATAACATTGAACTCATTACTCGTTTAGAAATCAAAACTTCTCTTTTCTTAATGTAAAAATGATAGATTTGGGAATCAATAGTTCCCTTAAACTTTACTTAAAATATCTCTTTAAACTTTCCTCAAAACTCCTCTTTAATTTCTCAGAAAATATATTTAAGATAATTGCTCGATTAAAGATTCTCAACAATAACTCAATGGATACTCAAATAATAGGGTTCATGCTGAAATATAGACATGAACGAATCAACTCAATAAAAGTTCTTGAACTTTTCTCTTAAACTCACTTTAGTTTTGATCGTGCATTAAGACATGTGATTAGGATATGCCCGAATTTTCAAAAGTAAATGGAGCCTATAGGTACTAATACAGAGAAGGGAAACGTGACCATAACTTAAAGGAAATAAGGAGAGGTTGGCCTAGTGACCCCCGGCATACTACTTGCCTTGAACTTCAAAAGTCAGGCATGTGCGCACTGCTGGTGTGCCGCCCCAGGCCCTGAACTAGTGAAGTTAAGCCTTGGCGCACCGCCCCAGGCCCCTCCCCAGCACCCGACAAATTTTCAATCTTAAATTAGGACCCCAAATTAGTTTAGAATTGGAAAATTTTTCCTAAACTCTTCTTGTTTCTAATACATGAGAACTTCCATACAATTCCTTTAGAAAACATAAATTTACTAAATCAATAGGTTTCATGTGATACTAAGCCTGAATAACATTATAAGATTCACAAAACAAAATAATCAAAACCTTGATTGTTAAAGAACCAAATTTAATATCAAGGAGTATGAATGGATCCTTTAGATGTAACGATTTCTTGACTAAATTGAGATGTAGGGCGTGAGGACGAACAAGTCTAATACTGTGAGAAGTCTTACATACCTGACAAGAACAATGGTTCTTGGCAAAAATTGATGGAAACTTCGAGAACGCTTGAACCCTAGTTTTTTTATCCTCTTGGAACCTCGCTTGGATTATTCCAAGTGTTCTAGAACATGAAAAGATGTTTTAACACTGATTAGAACCTTAATTAGGTGAATAAAAAATGTGGTTTAGGCTTAGAAGGAGTGGAAAAGACCAAACTACCCCTCTAAAATGATTTAGGTGCTTAAAAAAGAAGGTTTTACTAAAATGAGCATATCATTTTACTTTGAGCTCGAAATGAAGCAAACTTGGTGATGTTGGAAACAGAATTCAAAGATCTTTAATTTTATATGTAATGGGCCACCTAGTTCTTTATGTGCTAAGAAATATGATCGTTTGAAGTTAACCCAAGTAGAATCTTACATCAAAACTTAATCGGTATGAATACTTTCAACTCAACTTTGTGCTAGGGGGTTCTAGTGACCTTAATTCATATCCAAATCCATTCCACACTAAATAATTGACATTTACACACATAAGAAAAACTAAGAATAACTTGGTACAATCTTATTCACAAATGAAGAATAGTTTGAATCTTTAACTTAGAAATTTTCAGGATGTTACGCGTTGTAGTAAAACATAGTTGTGGAAAAATATATTTTGATACATTATTAATTTAAAAGTCTGAAAACAATGAATTAGAAGAAAGTAGGGTGGTCAAAATTGGGTGTAAACACATATGATAATTAGGTGGTTCATGACCTATCAAATTAAAGGTCTATGAGTTTTCTTTCCAAATCCACCAAGTTTGTCTTATTTAGAGTTTAGAGTAAAAAGTTATGACCATTTTATCAGAGACAATCATAACAGATTTTTCAGAATCAATAACTATGAACCTCATCTACGGATCGTAAATTTGAGTACTATATGTATTGTTCACTTGTAAAAAAAAAAATGGATAGTCATTTTTTGGGTGTGATTGCTGCCCGTAAAATAAAGTCTTGAACTCTAATTTTGGGCTTGATTTCCACATATTTGATTACGAATCGTAAATTCAATTACGGGACGTAATTTCGGCCTGTAGAATGAACTTCAGAAACTCTAAATTTTAGTCTGACTTCCACGGATGGGATTGATGGATCGTAGATGGCTTCGTGAAATGTTTCGATAACTTTTTAATTGGGGTTTATTTTGTCTTTTCCCATTTTTTCTAAGTCTAAGCAACGACATTACACATATTCTAAAAGGGTTTTCACGCTCAATACTCAGTTCCTACACTCTCTACTCCTTCAAACTCAGAAACTACCGCAAGCAAGGCAGAATCTAGAATTTCAAGTCTTTCAAATGAGTTCTTCATTCAAATCTCAGTCTCTTAGGTATGTAAGGGTTTAATGGGAGTATCACTTCACTCTCATACCTAAAGTATTTTTTATTTTCAAGATCGTTAGAAGCAAAGTTAGGACCTTTTTATGAACTTATGATATTCTTCATTAATTCATATTTTCATCGTTTTACTTTAATTTTTAAAATCTTATTATATTGATTTAACATTATTTTCATGGTTCCTTAAATATTCATGACTTTTCAGCATGAAGACCAGTATGATATGAATGTCAACCTGCATTCAGGTTACTTAAGATATGATTTTTGAACTTAAAATCACATATGATTCAAACTGATAATTAATTTTCATACCTATGAGAATTATATGAATATATGTTGTGCTGTAAGGACTATTTAGTATATAGCGGATGCGGGTTTGGAAACTCAAGTCCCATAACTATGTGCCAGCATAGGATTATGTTTCACCTCTTTGTCAGTTGACCTTTTAGCCCTAAGAGGCTCAAATTAGTGAAACCAAATAGTTATGATATGGTCATATACTCTGGCAAGATACCCTACCAACTTGTTTATTTGTTGGACATCATGAGCTCACATGGTGTATGTCGGTTATAAGAAACTCCTCAGTTTATGCACCTTTTTACGATATGCTCTTAACTTTATTTGATTCACTTTAAGTATGATATTTACAACTATAATTTGCAAGGCTAATGAAATAGACTCATCTTTATATATGCTTTTGAAAGCAGATTTTGAATGATATGTAAACATGAACTCTAAGTGTTTTATTCTTAAGTTCTTTCACTATGTATATGATTTTGAGAATCTTATTTTTACTGACCTTGTTATGCCATTTTACGATTATGCTAGTGCCCCTTAATTACTCAATACATTTCACGTATTGACACATACTTTTCTCTGTGTTGCATCCTTTTATGGTGTAGATTTTGGCGTCCGTACTGCAACAGTTCTAACCAGCAATTGGTGAGTCCTCCTTATTTTAGGACTTCTTAAATTAGTTGCTGGTCAAAGTTTAGTACTTTCTTTGTTTATTCGGTTTGAGGTAACTGAGGGCCATGTCCCGATGAACTTATTTTCTTCAGTCTAAATGTCAGAGGTTTATTTCAGGCATTAGTTGTTTAATCATCATGAATTTATTGATTTCCATATTAAGCATATGTTTTAACTTTCGCATTAGTTTCATATGACATACTTTGATACGTTATGCAGAGGGTTAGCTTGGGGCTACTCATGATTTTGAGTATCGTTTCTCGAATGGGGTGTAGACTCGAATCTTGACATATTTTTACATTTTGTATATTAAAAAGTAGAAATAATATTTAAATAAAGAGGAAAATGGTAATTCAACTCCAATTGTGATTAATATATTGTCATTTGTCCATAGTTGTTTTGCATAAAAAAGACAAGTTGTTTTAATTAGAGATAAAAAATTTAAGTTTATTAACAAAAGAAATTATCTTATTAAATTATTACACTAAAATTCAGTAAAATATATATTTATTATTTTTCCTGATCTCAAATAATTGATGGTCGCACATCAACAATTGGTGAAATGATACTAAATAATCAATTCTGCAAGATGAGATTGACTGAGCACGACAAATTTATAATTTTTAGCCGTTAGATTTATGTGATAATCATGTTGACCACTAATTTAAAATACATCATTTTAATTTGTTGTTTACAATTTTCAATATATTCATATCAATCTTATTCACAATTTTTTAGGTATGAAAAAAAAATGCATAAGTACCCGCTCGAAATCTTAGAGACACACTTATACTATACTAAGGTCCTATTACTCTTCCTCCCGAACTTATTTTAGAAATAATTTTCTACCCCTTTTCGGCCTACGTGACACTATCAACGAGATAGCTTGAAAAAATTATCAGCACGCGCTGGGCCCAGAAGATAGTGTCACGTAGGTCGAAAAGGGGTAGAAAAGTATTTATAAAATAAGTTCAGGGGGTAATATGACCATAGTATTGTATAAGTGTGTCTCTGTGATTTCGGACATAGGTTGGGGGTACTTATGCATTTTCCCAAAAAACAACTATAGCAAAGATTGGTCATTCTCAATTTTCAGCTCAATAAACCTTAAATTGTTACCTTGAATTGAACGTGAATATTTTTCAGAAATATTCAGTTAATTATTTTTACCATTTTCTCATATTTTCTCATTCAACAAAGTTCGTTTGATGTAGACTTTCTAATAATTGTTCTAGCACATTCGGTATGTTTGAATACGTTCATTTCAATAACTATTTCATCATTCCAATAGAAAGTAACTACCATATCATGTTCAAAGTTCGTCATCTTTATTCCCTACACATAAAAATAAACGTTTTTTTATATAATTAACAAGTCAGAAAAATAATTTTAAAACTATCGTAAAATCTTATTATATTTCTATGTACATTTACTTGTCTTATTTAATTCATATCTGATGATTTTTTTGTGAATATTGTTCCAACAATGGACAACACAAGTACAAATTTTGTTGAAAATTACTATGGTGTGTTGATCATTCATTGCAACAGTGTTTAATTTATAATCATCTATGATCAACTTGAAAAATAAAGGAGTGGAATTTTAAAAGAGTGTCGTAATTGATAGTCATGTTTTAAAGTTAAAATGTCACTATCCATAATGTTTTATAAGTGAATTTACAAGACTAAATTTGTAGGAGTCAATTTCGCATTTGTAAGATTCGATTGTCCATGATTGAATTTTAAAGAATCATTGTTATTTTAGCTATGAAAAAAATGTTTCTCAGAACAATGAATAACGTTTTATCTATGTTTACTTTGTCAATTATTTATCTTTTTGTCATTGAATTTTTTTCAAATAAAATAAAGTCTAATACGTTACTATCAAATACATTTATTCTAATTTTATTTATAAAAAAATATGTACTTTTTTTAAATAAATAAATTTAAATAATGACTTATTTCGATCAAATATTTCGAATATTTACATGAGACAAAGGGTAATCTTGATCCCCCTCCATCCTGATCCCTGCCCTAATTTCAGTCGACCTCAAATTTCAAACAACAGGAAGGAAGAACAGAGGAAAATCCATGGAAATTCAGAGTCCGATGAAGCTAAAGAGATTGGTTGTGATCGGAAGGCATAAAAAAGACCGAATCAGTGATTTACCCGATGCTATCCTTCTTCACATTCTGTCCATGGTGCCGGATGGAAAACAAGTTGTGCGAACCAGCGTACTGGGTAAACGATGGAGGTCTCTTTGGATGTCTGTTCCAATGTCAATCGATTTCAACTTCCCCCAAACTGAAAATTTAGTCGTCACACTTGATTACCTGTCGTCCACACTTACAGAACTTCATTACTGTAAGTCGTGCGATAAAATCCCCAGATTTACCATTGGGGGATTTAGGTACGAACACTGTTATGCTAAGTATGTTGATTTATGGGTTAGTTTCGCTACTAAAGTTGCGAAGGTGGAAGAATTTTTGCTTGGATTGTTATCTATAAATGATCAAACTTGTGACTTCCCTTCGTATGCATTTAAGAATTCGTTGCTTAAGGATTTGGAATTGAGGAATTGCCAACTTAACCCTCGTGCTACTGTTGATTGGACTAATCTAAGCTCTCTTAAAATTGGGTATATCGATTTGACAGATGATGCCATGGAAAAGATATTATTTGGTTCCCCGAACTTGAAAAGCTTGGAACTAGATAATTTTTCCGGCCTACAACGTCTCGAAATTAACTCTGTCAAGTTGACACAAGTGATGATAGAATCTTATTACAATGACAATGATGAGATTTGGCTTGAAATCGTAGCTCCACATCTTCAGCATTTGGAAGTTTTGGAATTGTGCAGTGAGATACGCATTGGCCAGAGAAATGTGCCTTCACTTGTTACTGCAGTCTTTCGTTTAAATTTTAATTTTGAGAATGAAGAACAAGACTTGGAGATGGAATTTAGCTGTTTGAAGGAACTTCTTCATAGTGTTGCCCATGTCCAGAATCTTGAATTGGGTACCTGGTGCATCGAGGTTTATTCATACTCTTCATACTGCAATCTTGAATTTTTATTTACTATTGAATCATTACTATAGTAACTTTAACAGTGCACAACTTATCATCTGATAACTAAGTTGGTCAGTACTAAAGAGTTTGCAATGGATACAACAACATGTAAAATTTGGTTTGATTTACACATATCATACTTTTAGTTATGTTGATAGGTTTTCCAAGTGTTTAAAGGTCCATCTTTGGATTTGCAAGTGTACAGTCATATAGTCCAAGTTGTTTTTATGTTATATCCAACAATGAGCATTTCGTTTATTAAGTATGCCATGTTTGTTTGTTTTGACATATTTTGGTTTGTCTGTTTTTGGTTTATCAGTGCCTGTCCATCCTAGAGTTGAAAGGGTGGCGGCCTCCACCATCAAGCCGGAAATTCTTAGAACTGAACCTAGCCGTAATACAATTGGACTTCCCTGGAATTTACAGCTTTCTACAGAGCTCATCGGATCTTGAGACATTGATCATTGGTTGTTGGTACAATCACAATGAAAGAGTAAGTTTCCTTTCGACCTTTATTTATATTACTTCATGTTATTCAAATCAAACAACTATTAGTGGAGGAATAAGCTGATATATATCAATCTATTTCTAATCTTAAGTACTTCAGGAAAGAAAATTTATTAAAGTTTTTTTTTAATAGCAATCTCCTCAGTCACTTTTCCATCCCAACTGTGCTTCCTTCCATGAGTTCTATTTTTGTTTTTTGCCAATTCATCGTTTCCTAGGAGATATTGCAGCTTCCCTAGCTTCATTTTAAAAATATTCATCCAGTGTGGCATCCTCCTCGCTTCTCTCAAAAATGTTTGCACCTTGAGAACTTCTTGGAGAAAAATCACTAGGTCTAACATGTAGTTGCTTACTAGTGTTAATAGGAGTAAGAGAATTCACTCTTTCAATATTCGAACTCATCAGTACATCAAGAAGCGCCATGTCTATAGTATTATTAATCTTCTGAACATTAGAACTGCTTCGCAGAATTCTCAGATGATGCATCTGCCAGTTTCGAAATTGTATGACATCCCTGTTTCTGGTGCATCTGTCTAGCACTTGAACTTGCAATTTCTTTTGAACTCAACGCTCCATCTTTCATGATTTCAGGCTATCTCTGCCCCCAAGTGACAACTTCATTCCCCTGAATATTGTCTTCTAATATCTTCTTGTTCCCAGCAGCCTTCTTTAACACCTGATTGACTGAAATCTGTACCTCTGCTTTTGTGCCATGAATGGTCTTACCAACTTCAGAACCTGTAGCATCTGATTTCTCACCCAAATTACGAACACTCTGTGCAGCTCGTCTTGAATTAATAATTTCCCTAGCATTTCCCTGATGCTTAATACCTTGCATATTAATCTGCATAATTCATCTCTATGGCCTCGATGTTTGCATGTACGTCAATATGAAGGTTAATAATCATATGTTATTATTTGGTACACTTTCAATTCATTCGACTTTGGCTCTAATGAGCAATCTCACACGTTCAGGCAAAGCTGCCAGTAAGTTGACTTCAACTTTAACTCTTGCTGTGCTTGGCCTTGTTTGATCTGTGGTTGCTCTATCAACAACTAAAGGTCTGCCCACTGCTGATGCTAACAAATATAATGCCTCTCGAACGAAAAATTGCACCAGTAAATTCTGAAACAATATCCAAGTCAAAGCAATGGATTCTTCTTCTTTGGGATTAAACCAAGGGGTCCAACGAAAAATTCTAAATTGATAGTCTTCCTCCATGGATTTTCTCCTTCTCACCAATTGATGAAATAGCTATATGAATAGACAGCACCAAAATCCGCATGTGCCGTCAATCGAATTAAAATATGCCGTGAATCTAATGAAAATGTTTCATGCCCTTTTAACCTTTAGTTGTTGTGGAAAATATGCTCTCAACTCTGTCATTGCAAGTTTGCAACAAGATCATATCGCAAATTTTTCTCTTGGAAATTTATACAGAGCACATTGCAAATTTTCCTCCTGAATATCAGATTATTCAAAAACTATAGTAGGTTCTCCATTGATTATCAAAATTGTTGCACGCCCCTCTAGCTTCTCTTCCTAGTGAATTAAAGCTGAAAATGTTATTCTCTGCACCCACTAGGTGACTCTATCCAGCTAAAGAATCAGCCACACCATTGGCTTCTCTGTAACAGTATGTTACCTTGACTTATGATTCAACTCTTTAATCTTTTTTTGTTGTTTGGATGTACCACATTGTAGCATTTGCTAATATGTTCCTTGAATTTAAAAATTCTTCACCTTTTTGTTTTATCCACAATCAACTCCTTGCCTTCATACTTTCTTCTAAGGACAATTATTGGTTAATATAGTGTATTCTTTCCTACAGAATCTGTTGGCACGATACACAGATGAGGATGAACTGAGCGAGAGGTTTGAGAAGCATAATGTTAAATGCTCATTTTCACATCTGAAGACCATCACGATCAATAACTTTTCTGGATCATCAAGTGAAAATAAGTTTGTGCTGCAATTGGTAAAATATTTGCTCAAGCATGCAGCCATGCTAAAAGAGTTTGTCATTGCTTCCACATACCAATGGATGTCTCCGGAGTATCGTAAAATGGCACAAAAGCTCTTAAGCTTTCCAATGTCCTCTCCGCACGCTTCAGTTGTCTTTTCTGACATATAACCTTTGTCCCCTACACCATACCTTACTAACAATGTGTTTATGCTCTAAACAGCAAGTAAGAAAGTTTGTCGTAAATGTTTTATTGACTTATACTCATTGTTTGTGAGAATAGTTTTTCAAGATTCAGTTATGTGTCCAAGGGCTTTGTTTTTGTTGGCCTATGTTATTTTTAATTGGTGGAATGATTATTTCTCGACTCGGACAGTGAATGACCTTAGGAAGGAAGCAAGGCAATGGAACCTTGTCCCAGCATGTTTTCTGGGGTATTACAAAAGGAAAGAAATAGCATGTGTATATCTGCAGAGTTCATATTAGATAGTTTGTATCAGAACTTTTATGTTATTGATGACTTTATAATAATCTGTATGGTAAATTGTTGAGTCCTGTACTGTTCTCTACCATCGTGGTACTTCATTAATGATATCTGGAGAAATCTGCAGTTATTATGCAAATTAACTGTCAATAAGGGAAAGGTTAATTTATCTTACTTCTCTCCACACCTAGCGGTGTGAGGGCGCACGTGCACCCAGTAGTCTAAGAAAGGATGATATATTTAATTGTGTACTATGAACTCATTTGGTTGAAGCTGTGTTTCAAGCATTTTTTATTTATTTTTTTTGGTTTTCCTTTAAAGCAGTGGTGCCCTCTCTATCTTCAATTCCTGGGTTTGCCTTTCTCCACGCCCATCTTGTAACGGGGAAGCTAACGTGGTAGGCCGGCCCTTTATATCTGAGTATCTAGGATTTTCAGTAATTTTATAATGTTTACATTTGCGAAAACAACCTAATCTTACAATTTGTATTCGTTGATACACTTGATACAATTATATCCGTTGATACATACACTTGATAGAGAGTGAATACACAAGGAACATATACACTTGATACAATTATATCTGTTGATACACTTGATAGAGAGTGAATACACAAGGAACATATACACTTGATACAATTGTATTCATTGATAAAGTTGTTGATACAAATCAATTACATTCATTAATACAACATGTCTCCTCTCTCCCGAATCTCGCTCGTCTCTCACCTTTCTCTCTCCCAATCTCACTCACCTTTCTCTCTCCCAATCTCACTCATCTTTCTCCTTTCTCTCTCACACACATTCTCTCCTCACTCTCCCAATCTCGCTTGCGTCGCTCCGTCTTCTAACATGTAGCTATGGGTGATAATTAAGCAAATTGTATCTCTCTAATTAAGCCCAAACTATAGTCATTTTTTAAAGTTGCTCATAAATCAATCACCCAATTAATTAAGCTTCTTGACTTTAACCTTGTTGACTGATAATCATACGTAAAAGATGTTGCTATTTTGACGATGGGTTTATCTATCTGATAAGTAGTGAAGTAATATAT